>CAUYRT010027737.1:0-19751 GCA_963574885.1 Lepilemur ruficaudatus | reverse complement strand
CTGCCTCAGCCTCCCGAGTAGCTGGGACTACGGGCATGCGCCACCATGCCCGGCTAATTTTTTCTATATATTTTTAGTTGGCCAATTAATTTCTTTCTATTTATAGTAGAGACGGGGTCTCGCTCTTGCTCAGGCTGGTTTTTGAACTCCTAACTTTGAGCAATCCACCCGCCTCAGCCTCCCAAAGTGCTAGGATTACAGGCGTGAGCCACCGTGCCCGGCCACGTGCCAGGCATTTTTAAGGGCTAACTTGTATTCACTCATTTAATCCTCATGATAACTCTGAAACAGGTGCTGTGCTTGTTCCCATTTTGTTGAGGAGAACACTGAGTCTCAGAGAAGCCAACTGGCATGACCAGCATTCAAGTCCCAGTACCTGTGCTCTTAAACCGCTCTGCTACAAGTTCTCCTGGCCATGCTAAACAAACTACCGATCTGGTAAGTCCCACTCTGCCTGGAACACCCTTCTGTCCTCCACTTCACCTAGACAATTATGTCTTACCGTTCAGCATTCAACTCTGATGTCATCACCTCCAGGGCCTTTCCTGGCAGGCCAGCGGCACTCTTCTGTGTCGTATCCCAGCCCTTACCACGCGGTTTTGTCTTTGCACTGCTTGTCTGGCTTTTCACAGAGCAGTCAAGAAGCCCCGAGCCAGCACAGGGTTCAATTCATCTCCCTCTCTCCAGTGTCTAACACATGGCTTGCAGCCTGAGGAGCTTGGTAAGTGCTTGTTGAATAAATGAATAACAAGAAACATACGAAGAAGGCGTGACTGTGAAGATGAAAGTTTGGAATACGAGGCCAGGCAAAGCGAGTTGGGGAGTGACACATATACAGCGTCAAGCTTCCAGGCCCCAGGGCCAGGCTGCCTGCCTGAGGAGCTGAGCTTTGCCACCCGTTCTAACGCAGCCTTCTCCCCTGCCAGGACGTCAGGACCCTGCTTCTGCAATTTTCCCCTCCTCCTCTGTCTTCAGGGTCCCTCCTTCCCCTCTTTCTACAGCTGTGCTCCCCCCTTCCTTCCTTCAAGCCTGTCTCCCCTCAGGATACACACAGGACATATTTGCCGGGTATTTATTTACTCAAATAGAAGGTAGGCAAGAGAAAAATGAACTGCAATCATAGAGAACCCTCCCGCTATGGGTGCTCCGTGGCCTCCCAGTGTGTAAGACACCTGTAATTCCAAAGAGCCCCACCTGGGGTTTTCCCTTCCTGCCTGCTCTCCCAGGATCCAGGCAGACTCGCTGATTCCAACTTCACTCACTCAAACTTCTTGTCCTGAAAAAGGAGGCAGTGTTGGGGGGAAGGGGCAGGAGGGCAGCGGAAAGCCCCCGAGAAGGCCTGCTGTCTCCAACACGCTCCTGCTTCTGTCCTCCCCCAGGATGAAGGCAGACACTCTGGGACTGGCCCCGTATCCCACAGTACCCCCTGCCATTTTGCTAACTATGAGAGCTTGGGCAGGCTATGGAACCTCTCTGTGTCTCGGTTTCACTGCTTTAGAGGGTGTTGTGAGGATTAAATGATGCACATAAAACACTTAGCGACGTGACCAAGATGTTTATGTGAGGTCCCACTCTAGCCCTGTGGTCAGGTATGCCATCCCTGTTTTACAGGGGAGCAAAGTGAAGCCCAGCGAGGCTGAGCTGTGCTAGTGATTCAAACCGAGGTCTCCTGACTCCAGATCACATACTTTCCCTACTGCCTTGGATCTCTGAGGCATGGATGAAAACACTTCCTCCCCTCCCAGCATCTAAGAATCAGACATGCAGAAATGACTGGGGGCGGGGGCGGGGGCGGGGAAGTGTCAGGCCAGTGTCCCAATCTGGAGTATTGAGACCTTGGCAAGAGCCCATGGGAGACGGAGCAAGCTCCTGTGTGCAGCCCAGGGCAGGGCCTCAGCTCCTGTCAAACAGGCTCCAGGGCCACTGCAAGGATGGCCAGAGGAGGAAAGATCAAAGGTCAAAGGCTTCCCAGAATGCGGGAAGTCAATAAGACCTAGACTGACGGTGGAGCCTGGGCCTAGGCTGATGGGAGGGGCCCCTCACCCTCACTGTCTCCAGACCCCTGGCTCCAGGATCCGGGGATCCGGTGTAGAAAACAGTGGAGAGGGAGCCATAAACACTGCGGATACAGCCCCTTGTCTCAGCCCTGTCAGGTCACTGCCTCCACCCCACCTTGAGCCCAAAGCCCAGCCTAGGAGACAGTCCACACCTTACAATCTGGGTTCCAGAGAGCTAAGGGCCAGCGAGAGAGGAAGTCACTGTCTTCTCACCTGGAGTTCCACAGGGCCTCTAGGGGTGGACGTGGAGGGTAGGGAGGTCAGACGGACCCCTCGCTCCAGGCAGCAGAGGTCAGCACCAGATTCTCGCAGGGGAGGGACTGTTGCAAAATGTCATTGAGACCACCTTCTGTTTTCCCCAGGACTCCTCAAAGAGTAGCATAGAGAGGTGGGGGGGAGGGCAGTCATCATCTGGTAACTGTTCTGAGATTTAATGTCCTCTTTGTATTACATTTGCCCCCTCAATAACTAACTGGAAGGAAGGGGAGGGGAAACTGAGGCATACAGGCATCAACCTATCTTCAGAATAAAACAGAGTATAGGAAGTTTGTTTTTATTCTCCCACTTGTGACCCAGCTGGAAAAAATTTTTATCTACACATGTTAAAATTTTGTCCCTCCTGACCAACTCCTCCTACCCCCCATGTTGGAAATAACAATGAACATTTGTATGTTCTTGTCACTTAACTTGCATTAACTTGCTTGATCCACAAAATTACCTTCTTTGGGAAAGTACTATTAATACTATTATCCCCATTTTGCAGATCAAGAAAACAGAGGTCAACACACCTAGCACGTAACCAGCCAGGGCTCACCCAGGGTTTCTGACTGCAAAGTCCGTGTCTTCTTTCGAACAGCTCTCTGCCTCCCAGCTGTGATGCGGACAGCACAGAAGGAGGGGTTGCGGGATTGAGTTGCTTTAAAGAGGCCCCTGATTTCTCTAAGGGAACCTTGTGGAACGACTGCCTGTTTGAGCTCCCCTGAAATGACCTCAAGGCCCAGAGAGGGAGAGTCATACACCCGGTCAGTCAGTCGGTCATGAAACAAACCTTTGCTGAATGTCTGCTGGGTGCCAGGCTGTGTGCTGGGAGACGCGAGAGGTCCCTGCTGTCCAGGGGCTCACAGCTTAGTGGGGCAGACAATGAACTGAAATGCAAGGCACACCGTGGCAAGGTGACAATAGCCATTCATTTATTCAACTAATGTTTCCGAGTGCCTTGTCCTGTGATTACAAAGTCAAATCAGCAACACTCCTGACCAGCCAGGAGCTTCCAGTCTAGCAGCGACAGAAGATGGGCGTAACTCAGGAGGCTCTGATCCTGCTCCCAAGCTCCTTCCACATGCCATAGCCTTGCTTTTCGTCCCCTAGCAGCCTGTCACTTTTCTGGTTGCCATAGAATTTTCAGGACTGACTTGAGCCAGCAGGAACTCAGGTGTTCCGACAACACAGGGGAAGTCCTCACTCTCCCCAACCCGCCTTCCGAAAAAGCCACAGCCCCAAGATCCCCTTCTAAACACACACAGTCCTCAGATGGACCAGTGGTGCTCTTCACTGTCAGCACTGTCACCTTTGGATCAGCAGGAACCAGGGCCTTCTCCCAGCCCCCTGCTGACAGTCCAGTTTAACCAGTGCCTAGCATACCACCCGTGCTTCATCAATGGGTTGTATTACCAATAACAGAGGTGCAGCTCCCTCTCCAGTCAAGTCTGGCTGGTGGGGGAAGACTTGGTCCTTGCAAACCTAGTTCTTGCCCTGACATTAGGGTGAGACCACCTCCCCACACCTGCCCCCAGCTGGCTTGAGCTGTAGCCCCCAGGGTGTGGGGTGTGGCAGGGCCTGGAGAAGGAGAGGAGGCATCCACCCAGAAGGGCTGTTGAGAGAGTGGGATCAGCCTGGGAAGGAGAGGGACGTGAGCGGGGAGAGGAGGTGGCGCAGGGGTCTGGGGGCGGGGTGGCAGCCTGGGCGCAGGTTGGGGGCTGGGAGGGGTCGGGGCATACTTTCCGGCGGAGTGTACAGGCTAAGATGGAAGGCAGACTTAGAGACGAAGTCCCAAGGAGGTGGGGGGGAGGACTGGGGCAAGTGGAGGAGCAGGGGCGGGCGGTGGATGGGCAGGGGAGTGGGGCTGAGAGCAGGGAGCAGCCCCCGGCCTCCTGCCCGTGGTATTGATCTGCTAGATTACTCAATTTCACCCGTATTGATCAGGTAATTGCTTTATCTCGGTTCTCATTTGAGCTCTGCATTCTCCTGGCTTCCCCGCCTCTCTCCGTCTTGTTTTTTCCTATCAACCTGACACAGGGCTCCTTAACACAGAATATATATATATATATAAAGTTTGGTTAGCCTGCCCTGGATTGGTGTTTGGGGAAGGGAAAGGGATGGGATGGAGTGAGGGGGAGACCAGCCTCCTCTGGGAGCCCCTGAGTTCTCCTTTTCCAAGAAATCCCTCCTGGCTCCAGATAGTGGAAATGTCTGCCCACGTTCGGAAACAGAATCCAGGGGTGACCCCAAACCCCAGAAGCCCAGAGCCTCGGCCTCAACCTGCCTCTTCTCACCAGCCCCTAGCCTGCTCCCCCAGCTCCTAGGCCAGGCTTTTGGACATCTCTCCAAAAAGCCTTCACAGCCCTGCCTCCATCCCTCCTGCTGTTCTCTCGGGGCCTCTGAAACCATGTGCCTTGCCTCTGGCACCTGCTTCTCCGGCTGTGCATAGGTCCTTCCTGTCCCCTTTTTTCCCACGCTCCCCCCCTTAACCAGGCTCCACCCTAGTGCTCAGGCCACATGCCAGAGCAACCAGGTCCCCAGCCCAGGTGTGCAGCCCAGGACCAGGGGAAGTGCCCGGCTGGAGCCATGTCCCTCCTAGTCCATACTCTGGGGTCCCTGGCACCCTGGAACTCCCTGCCCAAATGACAGAGCTGCATCCAGGAGCACATAGGGGCGTCCTCCCGCTCAGGGCTGTGGGGAGCAGTTATCCCTTTGCACTCCTGCACAGGCACCTGAAAAAATCAGGAGTGGGCCAAGGTACAAAGATTTTCAGCACTGGAACTCTGTTCTCAAAACTTCTACTGAGAACTCAGTTTACAAAACAGAGAAAAGCCTTGAGTGACCTCCAAAGAAAGTATAAATCCTCACGGCTATGCCAACCCCTCAAACTCCTGGAAGGCTCCAAAGGGTCAATGTCGGGGCAATTTGAAAAACACCGCATGGAGACAAAACAGTAGGGGACAGCAGAGGCTGGAGGCCCCTCAGCTGGAGCCAGGTTGTGTCTGACTTTCCGGAGACTTCTGCAGGAATGAGAGCTGCCAGGTGGGCAGTGCTTACCTGTGAGGCCCAGCACAGGAGACTGCAGAGAAGACAGGAGCAGGCAGGAGTAGAGGGCTGGGGCCTAGAGCAGGGACAGCTGGGGAACTAGAGAGACCCTTTCTCAACCACCTCCTGAGAGGAGGACAGCTAAAGGACTCCAGCAGGGGGACAAAGCTACAAATTTAGTCAAAAACATTTCCTGAGCGACCATTGTGTCCCACGCACTGAGACTGGGCTGGGGAATTCCATGGGGAACACAATGGATAAGGCTCAGACCCTCCTGGTGGCGTTTAGAGACTCCAGAAGATTGTCAATCAGCTCTCCCTCCCCAAAGCCTCCAGAGCTCCACCCCACCCGTGCCCATCACCCATCTAGGCCTGCTGTGTCCCCTTTGAGGGAGGGAGCCCATCAGGCAGGGGACCGGGAGAGACTCAAGCCAGGCTTCCTCCTCACACTCTACACTAAGGGGAGTCCCATCTCCCTTTTTTTTTTTTTTTTTTTGGAGACAGGGTCTCGTTCTGTCACCCAGTCTGGAGAGTGCAGTGTCCCAATCATAGCCCACTGCAGCCTCAAACCCCTGGGCTCAAGCGATCCTCCTATCTCAGCCTCCCCCGTAGCTGGGACTATAAGCGCTTGCCACTACACCTGGCTAATTTTTTCATTTTTTTGTAGAGATGGGATCTCGCTACATTGCCCAAGCTGGTCTTGAACTCCTGGCCTCAAGCAGTCCTCCCACCCCAGCCTCCCAAAGTGCTAGAATTACAGGCATGAGCCACTGCACCCAGCCAGAGTCCCATCTCTGAGCCATGCTGTCATCCAGTGAGGAGGCAGAGAGAGCAGCATGGGGTGTGCAGGAGGGTGGGGACCCCCATGGGCTCCTCTGTCTGAGTGCACCGGCAGTGAACAGGCAAGCGTGAGCCATGAGCAGCCATGGCAGGAAAGCTCTCTCTCTTTCACTGCCACTGTCCCTCACAGAGCCCAGCACAACTCTCCCTGCAGTTTTCCAGAGCCAGGGACAACTCATCCCTTTTCCCTCCTGAATTAGTTTCCAGAGTCCCCCTCTGTGCCCTGAGGAAGTTCCTCCTTTGGTCTAACTAGCATTCCTCCTACTGCTCCCACAGCCTTTTTCTTCTAGTTCCTCCTCCATTCAAATGCCTCCACCTTTCCATCTTCTCCTTTGACTCTCCCACCCCACCTTCCTCCCACCCTTCCCTCCCTGACACTGCCGTTCACTGTGGCCTCCTCATATCCAGGCCTGGAAATATAGTGACCTACTGTCCCATTTTTCTGGGACTGTCCCAATTTTAACACTGAAAGTCCTACATCTGGGGAACCTCTTGGTTCCAGGCAGAGCAGCACTGTCAAGCACCCTCCCTGGAAGCTGGGGCACTGCCTGAGGTCCAGCTCAAGGAGCAGGGTTTTGGTGCCAGTGCCGAGAGGCCAGCAGCATTTTCCACGTGTACAGGGAAACAAAGACAGGCACAATCACACACACACACACAGTCTCCAAAACAAAGCACAGCCCACACGGCCAGAACAGACACCCACAGAAACATGGGCCCACACACTCAGATTCACACACAGATAAGCCCAGACTCACACACCCACACTCCCAGAGCTAGGTGTGCATGGACACAGATAGGCACACACAGTTCACCAACACCACACACTGGAAACACAAAAGCTGACACAGACACCCATGCACAAAAATACATGGTTGCAGAGACAGACATCCCCAGAGAAAGGCACACTCGTTCCATAGTTCCTCAGCAGCGCACAGACGCGTGTCTACTAACAGGGACAGAGAGACACACATTCAGACACCCACGCAGAGGCACACACGGAGAGACGTCTTCCTATAGACCCAGGGGGACAGAGTCGCCTTCCCCTGCGCCCACGCCCACGGGGAGAGCTGATCGACACATTCCAGAGCTTTTCCCTGTTCTGCCTTGGAAATGCCCACAGGTCTGGGAGGCGGCCGGGCTCCCCCTCACCCCCGGAGAGAAGGAAGAAGCCGGCTCAGGCTGAAGGTTTCAGAGCTCAGACGGTGGACCCTGGGCCCAGTGCCTGGACTCCGTGCCGGCACTGAGGACAGTTCTAGGAGCAGCCTCTCTGGAGCGGGGGTCAGGGGTGGGAAGCCCGCACTCCCTCTCGCGGGGTCGGGCTGGCGGGGGCCGAGAAGTGTGAGTGAAATGGGTTTATTACTGGGAGTCTGTTGCCTCGATTGGTATCGATCCCCACATGTCACCTTCCATTGCCGCTAATGGGACATGAAGAGTCTCCACCGACACCACAGCCACAGGCCACACACTCGCACAGCCTCCCGGCCTGCCCTCCCCCAACCCCGCTCTGGATGCGGCATCGCGCCTCAGCCCCACTCCTCTCACCCCCACCCTCCCACCAACTCCTCCTCTTCCTCTCCTTCCTCTTCTTTGTCTCCTTGAGTCCGATTCCCTCCTCCTCTGCATGTACCTGGCGCCTCCTTTCCTGTTCCCCTTTCTGGCCCCGGGCATCGTACCCCTCTATGCAGGAGCGCCCCTTTTCCTTCCCTCCCCCAGTCCCACCTCAGCCCTGTCCCTCTGCTGGGGGCGCAGTCGGGATGCCAGGGAACAAGCAGGTAGGAATGACCCCGCTTTCTCCAACAGCTGACCAGGAGAGCTTATTAAGGGGTATTCTTCTGTCACAGCTGGACTGGGCAGACTGACCCTCCTGCAACCAGCCAGGTCCCCCAAACTTCACTCCACTGGCTGCCGTGATTCCTGGCAGAAGGGAGAGGAGTGAGCAGAGAAGCGACCTTGTTTCCTTGGCTCTTGCTCTTCCTCAGGGAAGGGAGGGCACCACTTCCTCCACTGAACCCTCCTGGCAGACCCCACTCCCCGTGCAGCCCCTGGAGAAGCCCTCCCCAAGGTCTGATCCCATCCCCGTGTCTTCTGGTCCTGTCCATTTTAATGTCAGATAGTTACAGAGGCACACTGAGGTGGGAGAGAGCCCATTCAGGGTGGGAGGGTCTGCACAGAGTCGACAGGCTCTGAACCTAGCCTCTCTTGCTGCTTACTCAAGTATGAAAAAAGTCACTAACTAGAACAGGAAAGTTCTACTTAAGGCTCAAATAGTGCGTCCTTTGCTTTACTCCTGTGAGAGACACCCGACCTGCCTGAGTCTGTGCCACCAAGCCCTGGGGGCCGGGTGGGAGCGGAGGAGAGGGGGCGGTTCCCAGTCCCTCCCTGACCCTCCCTGGGCCCAGTGGGTGCTGGGAGACACCCAGAGCCAGCTGTAAGGCCCCAAGCGGGAAGGGCCACCTCCTGCCCCACTCCTGTCTTCAGACAGAGAGGGCTCCACTCCCCCCCGCACTGGGCCCAGACCCCATGATCAGGTCACTGTGTCAGGGAAGTCAAGAGTTCTGGAAATGAAGCTGTGCATTTTGAAGGCAGCTGAAAGTGTGTTGAGCCTGTCTGTTGTGAGTCCGGGTGTTGGACTGGCTAGAGTGCGGGGAGCTGGTTTGGGCATGGGGTGCCTTTTCGTTTATTCACTTACTAATCACTGGCAGAGCAGCCCCCACCTCCAGGCACTGTTCCAGGCACTAGGGTGCGCCCAGAGAGGCTCATAATCGGGAAGCGTCTTGATTTGGTCAGGAGACCTCCCACCCCCACCAAAGGGCGCTGGGCCATTTGCTTATATTAATACTTGGGGCAAGGAGCAGGGGAGGCTCAGCTTGCCACCCTAGAAGCCAATGTCTGAGTAAGGGCCCCCCCTCCACGCCCTGCCTGGTCTACAGGGGCCAGGGTCTGGAGTGTGAATGGGACAGAAAGCCGGGGGCGGGTGGGGAGAACTGCTTTCATCAGGTTTCCCCAAAGAGGAGAGGAAGCCGGTGGGGGCAGTGTCTGGAGCAGCAGAAGAGAAGGGGTGAAACCCCCACTGGGAAGCAGCTGCTCTGCTTCTCACAAGGACTTGAAGTCAGCCACAGGAGGGACTTTGCTGGGAGCTGGGACGGTGGCAAGACGTGGGACAGCACAAGAGACTTGAGCTTCCCTGTCTGGAGGTCCTGCAGGCGTTACTCCCAGGAGAACTGGTGGAGGCAGGAGGTGGTCCAAGTAACCCCAGGGAGTCCAGGGCCCGGGCCTAGCCGGGTCCTTGTTCTCACGCTTCAGCTCTGCTCCGGCCCCTTGTTGAACAGGGCCTCCCTGAAGGGGAGGGGAAGAACTGGAGTTCTCCTTGGCCTTGGCAGCTTCCTGCTCCTAACTCAAACGATCCTGAAACTCAGTGAAGGAGAGGGGATGGGGTAAGGTAAGCAAGCGGCAGGACCAGCTCTCTAGAGGAGGAACACCAGTGACACCTCAGAGAAACACCCAGGATACCACGTCTGGGCTGTCACCTCAGTCTTCCTTGCTGTAGATTTCTGTCCTCTATGGAGATCAAATCTGCCTAGTCCTTGCTGACATTCCTCCCTCCCTCCCTGAGTCCAACTCCCTGAACCAGTCCCTCCCTTTGCATCCCCTTTCCTCCTTGCTCTCGTGGGCCCAGAGCCCTGTCCTCCCTGCCTCCCCCCACCAGGACTCTCTTCGTGGCCCCCAGCTCCTGTCTCTTCCATCAATCAGCCTCTCTCTCACCTTTCCATCATGTTAGCTTCGGTTGATTTAACCAGAAAACAACCCCCAGAATTTAATTCCATGGCCCTCCATTCCCATCTCGATCAGCTCAGGGTTGGGAGGGGCTGTGTATTGGGCGGGGGGCAGGTGTTGGGGGAAACTTGGCCTCTCAGAGTCAGGGGTAAAAAAAAAAAAGAAAATCATATTGATTCCCACAATGACATCCATCAATCTTCTCCTCCCTGCTAGGGATCGGGGAGATTGGACACAGGCCTGACAGGCTCCGGCGTCACTTGGTCTCCAGGACTTTAAAGACAGAGGCTCTGGTCTTTGGCATCCACCCTCCTCCAGTTTCTCCCGAAAAACCTCTCCTGAGGTCAGTTACCTAAGTCCTCTGTCCCCTCCCCAGGACATCCTGGAATCTTACTCCTTATCTTGTTCCCACTGTTTCCTTAGCAGGCTATCTGATGCCCCTGTAGTCACTTTCTCCTGGTTAGCTTAGCCCTTAGTTGGAAGTTCTTCCTGCTGTCTAACTTCAAGTCATATTAATAATGAAAAGGCAAAACAGGAAAGAGACATGATAAGTGTTTAAAAACCCTCACAGGAAAGGAGATTAGGTAAACTATTAGTATTATTTTGCTTGAGACTAAGAAGAAAAGTTACAAATTGAAAAGACTCAGCACCCCTACGTGAGCAGAGCAGGTGTTGGGGCTCAGGAGAAACACCAAGGAGGGCGGTGGTATTAAGAGTCAGAGGCTGTGAAGGGGGATTCTCCAGATCTGGACTCCGTCTCCACAGAAACTCCATGAGAGAAGGGCTGATACGTGGGAAGGGCACACGGCTGGAAGGACTTCCCGATAGGTGGGTGTCCCCTTTCCTGGAGTTAAAGAAGGGGCAGCCCTCTCACTGGTCTCCCTCTGGGTCAGATGTTTTAGGAGCCATCTGCCCCTGAGGCAGGCTCTGGATGCAAAGGACCCAGTGAGGGACACTCCCTCCCACCCCACCCCCCCACAGGGATGAGGACACACGGGAGGGGGCGCACGCCCATGGTGCCGCTGGCCCCCGAAGGGTTAATGCTATTGTCTGAAAACCACATCAGCTCCCCTGGGAGCTTGGAGATCCCGCTCTCATTTTAAGTAACCCTAACGCATGTGATGAGCAAGGGGTCGTCACTGGGCAAGGAGTGCGACAGAAGGAGACAGTCAGAGGAGCGCGGGGACCTGGCTGCTGCACCGAGGTAAGGGACTCCAGTGGCCGGACTGCAGCTGGGGCTGGCCGGGAGGGACAGGTCCCTCTCTGCTCCCACCGCCACCCCAACTGTGGAGCCAGTCGTGGGGCAACTGGGAAGGGGTGAAGTAAGGAGACCCAGGCACAGGGCCACACTGAAGCCACCTGAGAGGTGGCAAGGCTCTTCCATCCAGGCGTTGGGCGCTCAGGCCAGAGAGAACCTTGACACCTGCAGGAGGGCATTGTAGAGACAGCAGGGCCAGCATGGCAGTAGGCTCTTCTGCCCAGATAGGCCACTGCTGGGAGAGATGGCAGCTCTCTGGGGCAGATACGGCTCTTGGGATTAATTGGATTCTGGGGGCTGAATGAAGCTGCTGGTCTCAGCCGTCTCCCTGCCCCCAGGTCTGTGCATGCAGGGGCTCTGCGTCTCAGGGCAGAGGAGCGTGGGTGAGGACTGACAGTCAGCGGGTGGTTACACTGGGCAGAGGGCTGCCAGGATGGGAGAGTTAGGCTCGTGCCCCCACCCGAGCCAGGCTGGGTGAGTTGAATTGAAACCTCTGGTGGGCTGAGGGGTTTCTGTCCTACCCACCCGCCTCCCTCCCTTCCTCAGACTCCTGGGATGCTTCTCAAAGAACTAGAACGAAGAAGCCTGAAGTGTGAGAGCTTGGGTGCCCCCTTATCACAAGAGCCCCTGTGACGGAGAGGGCAGGTGCAGGCTGGCGAGGCATAGAGAGATGATGCTCCGGGGCAGAGTGAAGTCCTGGTCTTCTCCCTCACCCCTCCCAACGAAGAACAGAGGAGGAGGGTTGGGAAGAGGCTGGCGCTGCTGCCAGTCAACCTCCAGGCCCCTTTCTGGCCCTGCCCAAGGGCAGGGAGGCTCCAGGGGGTGTAGAGACCAGGGCACACGGAGGGAGCTTCAGCTGGGCTTGGGGCTGAGTGGAAGTTGAAGGGTTCCTGTTAAGACGGGGTTGAGGTTGAGGCTGGGAGTGGACACCGGGATTGAGGGTTCCGATTGAGTCAGAAGGTGCCTCAGATGCCTGCTGCTGACGCTGTGCTCGCCGCGTTCCTGGTCCCAGCTGCTCAGCCCCACACCGGCCCTGCCAACTCACCCCGATCAGCTGTTTGCTAGGAGCTTTCACTTCCTCTCCCTCTGGCCCGGCTCCTCGGCCACCTCAGCGCCTGCTGGAGGGGATTTCTTGCCCCTGGGTGGGGGACAAAGGGAAGGACCAGGGGGTGTCCAGGCAGGGTTCTCCCCGGTCACAGCTGATGGGAATGAGATGAAAGGAACCACCGGTGAGGTTGCCACTGGGGGATCTGATGAGGAAGTGGGCGGTGGGGAGGCCGGGGCCTGGGAGCCGAGTGGCCCCGCTGGGTTCCGGCTCTGAAGCACGGGTGAGGGACAGGGACAGGAGAGGAAAGACACAGAGAGGCAAGAAAACAGAAAGTGACAACAAGAGACAGCAAAGCGGAGGACCGGGTTGGGAGAGAAGTGGGAGGCAGACCTCACTCTAGAGGAGGCAAACAGGCATCCCCGGGACACAGGACAGGTGGAGACGGCGACACGATCTGCAGACGCAAGAAGTGAAGCCAGAAATGGAGACGGAGAGAAACAGACAGACAGAAAAGAAGGCACCGGAGAGGAGGGGAAAGAGTGGGAAAACATGCGGCAAAATGAGTGGGGGCCGGGAAGAGAGACCAAGAGAAGGTGGGAGGAGGGAAGGGGAAGGAAGGAGAATTGGAGTGGGAGGGAAGAGGGGGGAATAGTAACGAAGGAGCAAATGAGCTCGAGAAAGATAAAAAGGTCAAACAGAGGGAAACAGAGACCCGCAGGGGCCTGACGGATGGAGGGATGGGTGCGCTGGTCTCGGAACATCCCATGTCCAGTCCCCCAGCCCCTGGGTCCCTGAGGGTGTGTGAGGGCGTGACTTTCCCCGCCCTTCAGCTGCCAGGTCTGGGTGGAGGGGTTGTCTGGGTTTGGATTTCTGCTCCACAGAGTCACACAAACCTTTTAACTCCCAAGGCCCCCGGGAACTGAAGAGACAAGAGTCGGAGGCCAGGCGGCTGCCAGGGGCAGGTGCTGGGAGGAGGAAGGGGCAGCGATCTGAGACTGCGTGAGGGGACCAGCAACGAACGGGGCAGAGGACAGGGAGGTTGGAGAAGAGCCTCAGGGCTGGGGAGGGAGGAGGAGAAGCGGGACAGCTGCCTACCGGCTGGGGCTGTGTCATGGAAGGAAGAGCGAGGTGAGGAGGGAGGTGGGTGCAGCTGGCCAATTCCCAACACACAGCGCCAAGAGCGGTCCGCTCAGCCCCAGGCAGCGAGGCGCAAGATGCTCTTGGAGTCTCTGCCAATTGTCCCTTGGTCAGGGGAGATGGCAAGGGAAGTGGAGGGGAGGTCAAGGAAGGGCATCTACCCCTGCTGGCCACCACTCTCCCTAAGGGAAAGGTGGCTTTGCCCTTCCCAGGCCCCACCTCTTACACCCCCACTTAAGCAGCTTTAACCAATAGCATCCAGGGAGGTCTCAGGACTAACCACTCTCCACTTGGGGCTGAAATCAAGAGGAGAGACCAGAGGCTTCTAATCAGATTGCGGATTTGGCTGAGGGCAGGGGGTGCACAGTTTGTCCGAGGCTAACAAGTATAAAATATCCCCCTGGAGACCACCACCACTACGTCTCCGAGGGGCTTCTGCACCCTCCCCCCGCCCCCGTCAACCCCCTCATGCCCCCAGCTGGTTCTCCACTCTGATCGTTCAACCTCCTGGGCTGTGTTCTGGACCTCACCTGTGTCCACGAGAAGCATCGTGGCTTCTCTCTCTGTCCCATTCTCTCTCATCCACTCTCCTCCTCACTGGCTCTCCATGGCCTCTTTCTGCTGCCTTTGTATTTATAAACAGTCCCATTTTCCCACTGAATCAATCAAGCAGTCACCGAAAAGACTTGGTTTTGTCCAATCAGATTATGCAGTCAATCCACTTCAGCCTCTTAAAAGGCCCCAACAACAAAGTGACTTTTGATGCAAGTTTGTACTTTGCATGCATGCAACACTGGCCTTGAATTTTCCACCTTTTTTTTTATGTATATATATATTGTGTATGTTCCTGTCTTCCTCATCCTGTTGTGTTGCTCTCTGCCCATTTGGATGGCTGTCCTCTGGCTTCCTGGGGACTCTGCTGATACTTTTTCTGGCAAAGGGCCCACATTGTGAGTTTAGACTGGAGTGACTCCGTCAGGGCCCAGGGCCTCCTGCCAGCCTCACCTCTCTGCTCCCAAGTTTCATCCTCAACTTTTCTGCCCTGATTGACTGATTACAGCTCAGAGCCTGGAGTCAGACAAACCTGTTTCCATCCGGCTCCACCACTCGGCCAGGACCTTATGCAAGTCTCTTAATCTTTACGAGCCTCAATTTCCTCAGCTTACAAAACATATAATACCCACCTTGAAGGGTTATTGTGAAGAGTCAATGAAGCAACATATTAAAAAAAAAAAAAAGTCAAGCCCAATACTGGGTGCATGATAGGGACCCAATTCCTATTAACTGAAATATTCAAAAGGTGAAATGTGCTCTGCACATTTCCTGGCTCTAAGCCCTAGCTTAAGGCTTACTGTCCATTGTTTATCATCCTTATCTATATTGCTTGCATTAAATAATGACCTAAAACCTACATGTGTTGTAAAGAATGCTTATATTGGCCAAGGGGATTAGTCGTATTATTAGTAATCAGAATGATGGCAGTGATGACAGTAATAATTGCTTGCTGCTATGACCCTTCAAGAAACACACAGCACTTAAGAGAAGCCACTCTGATCATTCGAGACTGGGTAATGATCCTTTTTGATTTATGGTTCTCAGTACTTGTCTACCTCTAAGGCCTGTGTACTGATCCTGCTGTGGGGGCTCTAGAGGTTGTGCAGAGCCAGTGGTCAGCGCTTCCCAAGCTTTGTGTGTCTAGCCGAGGGCACAAGAGGGAAAGAGCCAGGGGCCTGGGGAGCAGGAATGGGGATGATGGGGGGAGAGAGTGGGGCCACCTCCCCCAGCCTTGGGAGCATCACCACCAGAGTGTGGATTAAAGGGAAGCCAAGGAGTTAAGGTCAAACACGCCAAGGACAGTTCCTGGACATGAAGGTAGAATTGACATCTGCTCCTCTCTAGGTTTCCCCACAGTCAGCTCAGGGGCTCAAACAGAACAGGAAGGACTTGTCAGCAGCGAGGATTTCCACGCCCAGAGCTGGCAAGCTCTCAGAGGCTTGAGGATCCATAAGGGACTCGCACAGACGTGGGAGAGGCTGGGGAGGAGGCTCCTGGCATTCAGGAAACTGGGAGACTTGGCCTCGCCCATGATGTCACTTTGGTTTTGTATTTGGAGTTTTTTCTTTTGGCGGGTAGGGGAAAGGGTGTTGGGAGCCTGCCTAAGTGGCTGAATATTACCAATCTTGACTCAAGATCCTGCCTTCCACTCTTTCACTGAGAGTCGTATGAACTTAGGGAAGTCAGGCAAGCCTCCTGCTACTGGGTGAGGTTTCAGGTTTGTCGATTTCAATCCCTTAGCACAGTGTGGGGCGCACTGAGTGTCTGGTGAGTGGCAGGTTTTATCATTCTCTTCTTGCAGATCCTAAATCTACCCTGAGGTCTCAGATCCTCCAAACCAGAAAACACCATCAGATCCAGCAGGTGCAGGGCAAACCATAGGAATCCTCTCAGCTGCCTCCAGGGAACAGTCTTCTATTTTCCAGCCCATTTTCCTAAAGTGAGGCAGTAGAGATCCTGATCAGATTGAGGTTAGACCAAGGAGGAACTTCCCAATGGACACAGCAGGAAAGGAGGTTGGGAGAGGAATTGGGGGCACCTGCTTTAGGGGAAGAAAGGAGAGAAGAGGGTTCCAGACTGCCAGCTGCCAGTTTAGAGACAGCGGGATGGGTGGGATGACCTATTCCTGCAGACTCCGAGTGCAGATCTGCTCGCTGCCCGGTTTACCTTAATTTCCAGAGACACTCTCAGCTCAGGCTGGACTCCAGCAGCTCCTGCCCCAACTGCCTGTCAGTGTGTCAGTTGACCTCCCTGGCACTGAGCATTCCCTGGGACAAGGACAGCAAGAGACAAGGTGACCTCTTGGTGCTGGAGTGGGGAGCCAGGAGGGTCTTACAACCCAAGGTGTCTGGAATTCTTTGACTTTCTAACACCCACAGCCTCTTTTTGCTGTATCCCATGGGTTCTTGCTACTCAAAGTACGGTCCACAGACCTGCAGAACCAACATAGCCCAGGGCTTGTTAGGAGGGCAGAAACTCAGCTCCACCAAGTCCTACTGAGTCAGCAGCTGAGTTTTAGAGAGACCTTCAGATGATTAGAGTTTGGGCAGCACTACCATAGATGATATTTTCAAGTCTTATGGCAACTCAGTATGTGAAAAACTGCTAAGGATTATGAGTCGGGAGTATAGTCACTAGTTCACCAGGTGTCTTTTGTCAAGTCACTTTCCCTCTCTGAGCCTCCTGTGGAAAGTGAGGCAGCTACTCCAGGCACACCCTCACATGCCCTCCAGACCTGAGAAGTTCTAGTTGAGAGTAATGCCCCCCATACCTACTTCATCAGAGACAGAAACCAAGTTCAGGCCATGCAACCCTATTTGCATGCAGTCCTAAGCACCGAGGCTCTCCCCTGTGCCCTGGCCCGCCCCAGGGGCAGGCCCGTGGCAGGCTCTCCCGTCCCTCCTCAGTCCCCTTACATATTGTTTCCTCTTCTGTCAGTGACAGTGGAATCCAGCCTTTTTCTTTTTTTTTGAGACAGAGTCTCATTCTGTTGCCTGTGCTAGAGTGCCGTGGCGTCAGCCTAGCTCACAGCAACCTCAAACTACTGGACTCAAGCGATCCTCCTGCCTCAGCCTCCCGAGTAGCTGGGACTACAGATATTTGCCACCATGCCCGGCTAATTTTTTTATATATATCTTTAGTTGTCAACTAATTTCTTTCTATTTTTTTTAGTAGAGACGAGGTCTCGCTCTTGCTCAGGCTGGTCTCGAACTGCTGAGCTCAAACAATCCACCCACCTTGGCCTCCCAGAGTGCTAGGATTACAGGCGTGAGCCACTGCACCTGGCCGGAAACCAGCCTTTTGCTCCGTCCTCTGTTCCATCTGAAGGCTCTGGGGATTAGACATTTTCTCCGCTTCCTTTTTCTGCACTAGACAAATCTATCTCACTAGGGCTCGTTCCATAATTCCCCAGCCTACCCCAGCAGAGAACTGGCAAGATTCCCTCTTTCTTGCCCATGGCTCATTAATTCAACAAATATTTACAGAACACCTGTGAGTACAGGGTCCTGTGCTAGGATGGGATCCAGGAAGCCAGCAGGGAGCAAGACAGCCAGGGTCCTGACCCCAGAGCTGACACTCTGAGGGGGAGGACAGATGTTAAACAAAGAGTGACACCATCGATAAGTCCATTACCATTCATTTATTCTATCAGCTATCATTCATTAAACACCTACTATGTGCCCGGCACTCGGGACTCACTGGTGAAAATAAAACACACAAATATCCCTGCTCCTCTCAAATGTAAAGTTGTTCAGAATACTATAAATGTACAGGTATGAGTATATGCCACCTCCTTCCCACTCAAGGTTTAGAAAGAGCCCATGGAAAAAAATGGAAAGAACCCACGATTAATTACGTATTCTTTTGTCTTCTCTGGGGAAAAACTCCAATCCTGTTAAGCCCTAAGAAGAGACCCCATTTTCTGTCTAAATCCCTCAGCAGGGGCAGGATATAGGACCCTTTGCACTTCTCTTGCTCTACCTAAGTGGCTCAGTCCCAAGCCCTGAATCCGAGTCAGCCTGGGCAGTGAGGAGGTCCCCAGAGGAGGCTGGGCCCTGCTTTGGGCATGGGGGAGCTTCCTGCCTCAGACTCCCCCTTCTCTGATTGCCTGGCAACCTCTTGTCCCTGCCCTCCTCTCTCTTTCCTTCCTGTCTCCATTCCTTCCTTCTTCCTTCCTCTTTCATTGCCTTCTCCCTGCCTCCTCCTTTCCCTTCCTCTTAAGGGGTGACTATTTCCCCCAAGGCCCTGAGACAGCTCTCTCTCACCTGGAGTGGACCATGCACTGCGGCTGCCTGGCGGAGGGCGTCCCGGCCACCCCCGGCAACTACTGGATCTCAGGTGAGCCTTTTTACCAGGTTCCCCCCCACCCCCGCCACACTCCTGTGCCGTGGCCTTGGCAGGGCCTCCAGCAGCGAGGTGGCCTTCACACGCCCCTCCCCACCCCAGGCTTGGCCTTCCCTGACTGGGCCTACAAGGCAGAGTCGTCCCCGGGCTCCCGGCAGATCCAGCTGTGGCACTTCATCCTGGAGCTGCTGCAGAAGGAAGAGTTCCGCCATGTCATCGCCTGGCAGCAGGGAGAGTACGGGGAGTTTGTCATCAAGGATCCAGATGAGGTGGCCCGCCTCTGGGGCCGCAGGAAATGCAAACCACAGATGAATTATGACAAGCTGAGCCGGGCCCTCAGGTGAGAGGAGGTGGCCAACATGACCAGAGAGGGCAGAGGTCAAAGAACAGGGCTGTGGTTTCTGGCACCCCTGTCCCACCAAAGCTTGGGAAATGTCCTTGCGCGTAGTAAGATGCCCAGTGGTTCTCCAGGAACTGCTCAGAGTTAGCCTTGCTGTGGGGGGATGGGGTGGGGAAGCAAATGACTGGGTCTCGGAATCCATTCCCTGCTCACTGGGCCAACACTCTGTTCTCAACCTCGGATTCTCCAGGTATTACTACAATAAGAGGATCCTGCACAAGACCAAAGGCAAAAGGTTCACGTACAAGTTCAACTTCAGCAAGTTCATCGTAGTCAACTATCCTCTGTGGGAAGTGCGGGTGCCGCCATCCCCCCATATGCTGCTGGGGGCCCCTGCCCTGTGTCGGCGAGCCCTGGTGCCCATGGGTGCGCAGAGTGAGGTAGGCATGAAGGTGGCCCCTGTCCCCAAGGCTCCACCAGGCGCTGCCCCTTTGCCCAGGAGGCTGTCCCCACATCCTCCTCTCCGCCTTGGGGGCCCATCAACCTGCAATGTTCTTCTCCCTCTGCATCCTAGTCCCTGAGTGCCCAGGCGCAGGAGTATTTAACAATCCACATGGAACAGCAGCCACCTATGAGACAGGGTGACTCCTGTGCTGGCATCACTCCGTTGATGGTGGACCAGAGGGAAGGGGGTAGGGGTCTCAGGAAAGAGTCCAGGGTCTCTGAGGCTGTAGGCAGCACATGGAAGTGGTTATTCAATAATCAATATGAGGCCAGGCATGGTGGCTCATGCCTGTAATCCTAGCACTCTGGGAGGCCGAGGCAGGAGGATTGCTCAAGGTCAGGAGTTCGAAACCAGCCTGAGCAAAAGCGAGACCTCCTCTCTACTAAAAATAGAAAGAAATTAATTGGCCAACTAAAAATACATAGAAAAAAATTAGCCGGGCATGGTGGCGCATGCCTGTAGTCCCAGCTACTCGGGAGGCTGAGGCAGGAGGATCGCTTGAGCCCAGGAGTTTGAGGTTGCTGTGAGCTAGGCTGATGCCACGGCACTCTAGCCTGGGCAACAGAGTAAGACTCTGTCTCAAAAAAAAAA
>CAUYRT010027736.1:0-40395 GCA_963574885.1 Lepilemur ruficaudatus | reverse complement strand
TAGCTCACAGCAACCTCAAACTCCTGGGCTCAATCAATCCTTCTGCCTCAGCCTCCCGAGTAGCTGGGACTACAGGCATGCGCCACTATGCCCAGCTCATTTTTTCTATATATTTTAGTTGGCCAATTACCCATAATGCTTTCTGAAGGCATTTCACCAAGCCACTGCTAATTTCTGCGCAACATGTTCATAAAATTAGAACTCTTCCATCTGTAGGTCTCTCCAGTCAACTAGGGACACACAACCTGAGAAAGCATATCCAGCTTTATTTTTTTTTTACTTTTTTTATTTAAATAAGGAGAATTCTTTCGTATGGAAAGAGCTAGTACAATCACATATTTGAAAGGAGAAACAATAGGTACTGAACCGGAGGGAAAAGGCGCAGGGTGAGTGTGCCAGCACCGGCCTGGTGAATCCGATTCCACTTCCCATTCAAGGTAAGTTTCCCCAAAATAACATATAAACAGGTTGCACATTACACCTTTAGCCATCGTCTGCCCTTTCAAATATCTGGTCTACATGAAAAGACAAAGAGAGGAAAGGCCAAAATAAAAATGAAAGGAAACAAAAACAAAACACAACCCTCTCAAGAACAAAACAAAAAACCCCCAAGTCCTTTTTACTACGCAAGGCGTGAGGTCAAAGCTTAGAGTCCAGTGTCCCCTTTGAACAATGGAAGAAAGTTTTTAACACAGAGCCTTGACAGGAGCTTCCACCCCGAGGCTTCCTAGCATGCTGTGGACAGCGCCCTGGGGATGCTGCTACCATCTCGGAGGCCACCAAACCAGGGCGGAAGACGCCGAGCAGCCATGTCTCCTGCACCTGGAAAATCAGTACCCAAACCCACACTGGTGGCCGTGGGGGAGCATGGCCAGGCGACACAGTGTCCATCCCCAACACTGAGCCACTCCTGTCCCGGATGACCCACTTGTCTTAGGTCCATCTCACATTCTGGAGGAGAGCTGGCTTTCTGGAAGTCTGCTTTCCTCGTTCACAGAACGTAACAAAGCACACACTGTGATATCATCGGTTGTCAAAGGTCATTTATAACAGAACCTCTAACGCAGGCTTGCTCTGCAAGAAGTGAAAAGGGACAGTGATTTGAGGGGCAACATGCAGCTACTTGGCAGAAGAGAACCAAACAGTGGGGAGAAGGAGCTTTGCCACAACGGCCACACGCTGCCTCAGTGGGCCAGTTCACAACACGCTGTGCACACGCTGTGCTCCTTGGCTCTGAGCATCCGTCAGTGACAAACGTTATCACTGACCACCCAAAAGGCAGATCCAGAAGACAGGAGGGCGATGGCATAGCTGGAGAGGACCCACATCAGTATTCAACAAGACGACCCAGTGTCCTCAGAAGTGGCTGGAAAGCCACAGCTTAGAACTGAATGGATTTTTCTTACTACGTAATAAAGTCATCCTTTGTTTCCCCCAGAGCCAGAAATGTTCTTTGAATTCCAAGTTGGAAACCAATAATAATGTGAATAAAGAGGGGGGAAGCAAGAGTTAAGCAAACCAGGCCAGTCGCAGCTGACACAGGCATCTTAAGAGGGTGGGTAAGGCCTTTCTGACACACCCCACACTCTGAACTCACTCTCAAGAACACAACACAACACTACTGACTACAAGGGCACGGGATGCACCGCTGATGGCCCAGGCAACGCCACCAGCAACAGGAAGGTGGATGAGCAGGCACAGGGGAGGGGATTCTGGCCCCCCACACCCCCAGCCCTACAGCAGTAAGTGCTGGTCTTCGCCTTTCCCACCAAGGCCCCACAGCAGCCTGGCAGAAGCCCCTGCATGTATCTGTGCTCTGAGGATGGGGGTTTGGAACCAAAGTAAGATCCTAAGTCCTATTACCTTGAGCTTGGCTCTAAAACCATGTAAAAGGAAGAAATATTGCACCTTAAAACGTCTCTGCACTAAAAACTGCATTTATCAGACCAAGGAAGGAGTTGGGATATCCGGAGGCTTGAGGCCTGCCCTCTGCCCCCGTAGAGTCTAATTTAAAATCTGCATCTCAGAGGGGAGGAGACTGCAGCTTGGGTCACACAGAGGTGGTGAATGCACTGAACTTCACATGCAATTTCCTGGCCTTTCCCGCACAGAATTCAGACATTATATATAAACAGAGCAGTGAAACATTTACTTTTTTTCACCTAGACCTACAACATCAATACATATAAATAAATTCTAGTGTTTTTTTGTCTTTATTTGGGGTGGGAGGAGGAGGATGGAGGGACCCACGGGGCAAGAGAAAAGGTGGCCTTTTTATTTTTATTTTTCCCAAACAGCAAGTACTGTCATTCTGGTGGCAGGTTCACCTGAAGGACACGTCTTGGTTTTTAACGGCATCCAGGACTGTTCTGTTCAATTTCAACATGAGGAAACTCGTATTTCTTTTGACAGATGATGCGGCCAGCATTAGGGGTCTGGCTGCGTCTCCCGAGTGTGCAGGCAGAGGTGAGCGTGTGGGGCTCCCGCAGGCCAGACTCACCCAGGACGGCTTGGTTTGGAGGCAGGTTGGGCAGAGGACTCATCCCAGGCCCTGACCAGACGCTTGCAGGGAGGGGAGGAGAAAACCCAGGTGAGGGTGCAGGCAGGTGCTAGGGACTTGTCAAGTGGGCAGAAGGGCCTGGAGAGCAAAGACTCAGGGGACGGAGAAGGAAGAGACGTGCGGTCAGGGCGAAGCAGGAAGAGGGGCCGCTGAGAGGTACAGATGAAACATGAGCATCTTGCAATGAAATGGCCCCAGCCAGACGGCTCTGGGGCTGACACCCTGGCACTGCCTGCGGAGAGGCTGTTACTCCACCTCCTTAGAATCATAAAGAGCGACAGGAAGTTACTCCAGCAGTTCCTAAGATGCTGCTTCCCACATGCTACACTAGACACGGAGCTTAGGACCCAAAGCGTGAAAGCCGTCACACACCCACAGTGACACCAAGGGCAGGCTGTGCGCAGGGCCCCTCCCAGCCCACCTCCTCACCGCACATTCTCCAAGCCGGGTCTCCTCTGGAACTAACAGTGGTGGCAGGTAGATGGCTGGTCAGTGACCCTACAGGGCATATGAGAAGCTTGACATTTCCCCTTCCCTTTCCTTGGAATGAAAGAATCTGGGATGATTTCCTTCTGTTTCTTATTTAAAAACCACCGCCAAAAGCCCAGCGTAGACAGTCTCACACAAACATTCTGCTAGGGGTGGCTCTGCAGTCTTAAGACGCCGTCCTTTCTGAGGCTCCCAGGCTGCTGTGGAACTAGTCAGCCCTGCAACGCACGCTCCTCTCGGACGCCGCTTAGCAGGCTGTAAGGACAAGTGGGACCGACGCCTGCTGCTCAGCTCAGGTCCTTCCACCCCGACAGCCTGGGTCCGTGCTGGGAACAAAGACAGAGAACGAGGAGAAAAACGCCCAGTGGCCTTACTTAGGGACCATGAGCCTTTGCTGCAAAGTTGACCAAACAGTGTCACTGTGTGGTTCAGTGAAGAGCTGCTGAGAGGTGGAGAGACAGGGACCCTGGGGAGAAAGCAGCAGGCTCCAGAAGGCAAGGAAAGGAAATGACACACTAGGGAAGGCTTTGTGGAAAGGACGTGCATGTGAAAACACAGCGACCTTGAGGATGGGGCGCGGGGCCCCAGAAACCGAGCACAGCGATGGGCCTGTGGCATGTCAGCTCACCCCGTCCAGGCCAATCTGGAAAACACCAGTGACTCTATGATTCGTCTCTGGTGCCCAGTGGTCGGCACACTCACTGGCTTTAGAAGAGCCCGGGACAGGAATCCGGTGTAATTCTAAACCATCGCCAACTTCCCAGGGCTGCCTGAAACCCCCTGGGCCCACCAGGCCAGGAGCTGGAACCCGACTGAGACACCAGCCTACCTGCTGCATTTACCGGCCGCGTCCGCAGCGGGCAGCTGAACACCAGGGGGCTCGTGACCAGAGTCCTAAATAACCTCAAAGACTACCCAGCTGACAGGGAGCAGGAGGGAACACGTTCTTAAGAATCACCTCTTAAGGTGAAAGAAACTGTTAGAGACGGAAGGGGAGGGAGAGGATGGCCGAGAACGTACAAATGTTCAGCTATACAGATGTAGTTCGCATTGTTCTCTTTTCCTTTCCCCTTTGTAAAAACCTTGGCTGCTTTTTAAAACAAAAAGCCTCAAACTAAAAATGACCCTGCTGCCAAACCACTGTGCTAGGGATCGGGCAGCGGGGCGGGAAGCAGAAGGCGCCCTGGCGGCAGGACGGGCAGGCGGCAGGGAGGGGCTGCGCTCCACGGTCACAGTGGGAGGAGGACACAGGGATGAAGGAGCCGTTTGCTTGTTTGTTTCGTATCAAAGCAAGCGGGTCAATGCCACAGATCCACGGGTGCAAGCTGGTTGACAACAGAGCTTTCGGGAGCAGAGGAGGGAGAGCTCTCAGTCTGGGCCAGGCGGTTGGACGGTGGACCGGTGGTGAGGCTCCCGGATGCCGGCTGTGTTGAGGCCGAGGGGTGGCACCGTCCCTAGTGGGACGAGGTGAGGTGGCAGCCAGGCAGCTTCAGGCCTTACTCTCCTCCACTTTGACCGCCCGAGGCTTGATCGCTCCAGTTCGCTTCATCTGGGAGGCAGCCGAGGGGGCCTCCTGCAGCTTCACGGCTCCCAGGCTGGGCTTGTCATCCACTCGTTGTTTTGCCTTTGGACAGAAGAACAGGAAAAAGAAAGTAACCCTAAGGCAGAAACACCTGTTTGGATACCTCGTTCCCACCTCTCCCTTTCTGTTCCCAAGTTGCAGAGGAAAGCTACCCTCAGTAGTCCATGCCTTGGCTGACGGACCACAGAAGTCACTCTCCCAGTAAGGAAAGTGGCTGCTCTGTCTCTGTCCCCTCCTGTGGGCACTGAGTGCAGTGATTCGGAGAGGCAGGAGGACACTGGGTCCTCCCCACAAAGAATTCAGCAATGGCACATCCCAGGCTGGAAGCATTTCTGGCCCAAGGCTGACTGGAAGAACCTTTCAAATCTGTGCAGCCCATACCCTGCAGACAAAAAGCCCCTTCACGTAGATCCAAGTGCATGCTACAAGTCTTGGAGCCCCCAGCTGTGTGCTGAGGGCGGGGTGGGGCCTCTAGGCAGAGCTGCTTCTCCCAGATCTCTGGCCATGATTCAGCCAAGCCCCACCCTCCAACTCCCACTGTCGGAAACCTTTCTCTGGGGCCCTAGTTTGACCTTGAGATTCCCAATCGCCCTCCATGGTCTGTGGCTCTGCACAGCGAAACATCACAGAGTGACCAGCGCGCCTGCTCTGGGAGAAAGCTTAGCAGCTCATTCCATATAGTTCGGCTAGGGACCCCAGGGGAGCCCAGCATGGAGGAGTGAAACAGATCAACCCCCCACCTGCACCAGCCAGTCATGCTGACTCTATTGAACACCCAGCACACGTTTGAGAGCAACAGTGAAGACAATGGTGCCTGCAGGAAAAGACACTGAGAAGTCCTATTTATTACGAAATAGGAAAATTTAACTTCCCCTGTAATCGCCCCAGCCAAGACACAGACGAGACACATCACACACCAGAGCCAGCGCGCGCCCCCCACCCAGCTTCTAGCGCTAACCCGCAGACCTAACCAAGTCTCCCAGAGCACCTGCACAGCCCCAAATTGCTAGGGACAGTACACATTCCGGCGTCACCTCCTCAGAGGTATCAGTATCCTCCCTTCTCTGCAGGACAAGGAAGGATCCGGACGCCCGTCAAGAGGAGCAAGGCCTCTGCAGGAGGGACTCGAGCTGCCCGGCTCCCGGTTCCATGCTCGAACCGCCAGGGCATGTCTCTCTTTATACAAGGAGCACTCAAATAGGTTAGTCCCTCCTCTTTTGGTGCTTGGAGACAGGCCTAAGTGTCCAGGGCTGAAGAGTCTGGAAAGTCATCTTCTACCTGTTGAACGTAGTGTCCCTGCACAGAGCCCATGTTAACTGCTGATCCAGAGGGCTTCCCACTGGGGCTAGCAGAGCTAGGCCTGAAAAAACCAAAGGCAGGGGTTGAGAATACACAATGTGTCACCACAGAAACGGAGTCAAAGCCTAGCACAGGGAGGCAGCAGGAGGAAGGAAGGGCCCTTTGGCCAAAGACGCTCACTCTGGGCAGTCCACAGACCTCTTGGATGGAAAAAAATCAGAGACCTAAGGCAGCCAAGAAAGCAGAAGGGGGGAGAGGGAGGGGGTCGCTGCTCAACTGGCACCTCCCCGACAGAGGTCAAGGAAGAGAGAGAGGCTGAGGCCCCTGCTACAGGCAGACACCACTGTACTGCTTCGGAGAGACGGACGCCGACCACCTTGGGTTCGGAGGGTCTGCACCAAAACGGTGCAGGCCCCAGACAAAAGGGTCGACAAGCCTGATACTAAGCAAGAATTGTGCTGAGTAGGTGTGTAGTCCCCACTTTAAGAGGGGGTAGGGCAACAAAAATGTATAACATGGTTCTAAACGTGTTCCACGGGCCACTAGTTAGTTCCCAAGGATGTTAACTAGGTGCTACGTGAGAAAAAGGCTCTGTGGTCAAAATGCCTGCGGGCTGTGCGCACAGGGTGGAACGTGACTCTTGGCTCACTCCCCAACAGGACTCAGATGCCGCACACCCGGCTGCCTGACCGGGGAGCCCTTTCTTGCAGGTGTGGCTTGGCAGCCCTGTTTCCAGAAAACTTTGGGAAACGGTGCTTTACAGAATGACACCAATTTGCCCAGGCCCCCAAAACACCATCAAAACAAAGGCTACTGGCTAAGACGTATTTCCTGAACATCCTCCGAAGAACAATCTGCTGCCATTCCTACAACTAAATGGGCACAGGCAACTCTCATCACATGAGCTTCCGTTTTCTGGGTTTTGCCTCTTTGCAGGAGGCTCTGTAGCCAGATGCTGCTAGAATCTGCCAGGGCAGCAGGGACCACAGCAACTGTTAACTTGGAGCTCTTTTCTTTCCAATTATACTCACTGTTCAGTGCTGCCATCAACTAACATTTTTATACAGTTTTGGCCTATTGAAAAACATGACAGGAAAACAAAACATACTAACAAAAATTAATGAAGCCAAAAGAGAAAATAAGATCAGAAAATTAGATGAAATGGGGGAAAAGTCACAAAAACCCCTTTCTCTGGAAAGGAAGCTGGACGTGCAGAATGCCGTGACGGGGGAAGACAGGCAGAGCAGCGGGGCAGAGTGACTGCAGCAGGAGCGAGCCAGGACCAGGGGGACCTGCTTATGGAGTGCTTCCCCATGGGCAAGGACCTGTGTGTTCACGGAGTGACCCTGCCGTGCCTGGAGTAACGGTGTTAACCGCTCACAGGGCTCTGCAGGTCACGTGTGTCTGTTCCACTCATTTGCAAACACAAGGGTATCTCCAGGAACCTCCCACATGTAACAGGAGTCAGCTGGACAAACCCCTGGGGCCCGTTTCCCACCATAACCCGACAGAGCTGCCTCTGAACCTAGCTAAGGGGACCTGGGGCAGTTCCTGGACACTGAGACAGACACAAAGGAGGCAAAAAGAGGGTGCCAGTTTGTACTGTGGCAGGAATGGCCCAGAGACCCCGCAGTAAAAAAATCCCTTGGTAGGGGTTAGAGGGTGAACTAAGGTGAAAGAGACCGTGGGAAAGTCCAGACGCCTCCCTCCTTCTTGGCTAGCGGGTCCTGTTTCTAAAAATTTGGTGAAGAGTTTTGAGTAGTCAGGGTCGGTCCTGTTGTCTATTAAAACATTAGCCGATCCTTTTCCTACCTTTCCAGAAAGCTCCCCAACCCAGAGCATCTTATAATGACGATTAAAAACAAAACCACTCTCTGATTCACCATTTTAATCATGGTTAACTAAAACACAGTGTGTCCCAGCACCGAAACTCACGGTGACACATCAGCCTATAAAGGGGACCAGGCCTTGGTGCACTTCAAACCACTCTCCCCGGGCCCACGGAATCTTCTGGGCCACATCTCCAGCCAATGCTCAGCTACTTGGCATTCAACCCCCAGGGAATGTCTTTACCTGTAGGTCTGTGGTGACGGTACAGGGCCTCCTGCAGGAACATTCTGTTTACTGTCAGCAAAGTGGAAGCCTTTCATCTCCATCTGAGAGGTCTACAGAGACCAAGAAGTAACAAGCTGTCATGTGATGGTCCCGGAGACAGGCCAGCCTTCACTGCCCCATGCTGGGCAGAGTTCAAGAGGGCCCATGACAATTTCCAAGGAGGCACCTTCTAAAGGAGTCTGCAACCCCCTCCCTTCCAATCCAGACTCATAAGAGGGCTTTTCCTTATAAGCAGGAACCATCACAGTATTTTTTTGTTTTTAAAGTGAGGTGGGAGAGCTGACCGTGCACGTCTAGGACGCACACCTGTGAAAGCCTTGCATGTGGCCCCGGCCAACCCCGCGGCATCGCTCGTGCGCACCCTCCTCCCGCCCTGGCAGTCCTGCACACGCCCAAACTTGTGTGCGTTACGACCTTGCACATTAACCAAGAGCTCCTGAGCCTTGGGACTGCAAGGACTTTGTAGTGTGGGAAAGCAGTGGTCTGGTGAGGCCAGGAGCCTGCGTCCCAAGCCACTGTCACTTCCACCATACAAGGGTCCTAGCTTGCTAGAACGGGCTGGGAGACCAAGCTCCCACCCCAGGATTACTGGTGGCTGGGGCACCTTTACCTCTCTGCTGGTGTTCAGGACGGGCGGCTGGGACCCGGGCGGAGGAATCCTTCGGGGGGCCCCAACAGAAAGGCTCTGCCCCGGCGGCAGCTGAATGGACTGGGGCAGGATCAGCGGCTGTTGCCCGGAGCCGTACCGAGGCAGTGGCATGGTCAGCTGCTGGGCGACAGGGACAGTCAGGGGGAGGAATGGACACTGGGGAAAAAGCCTAAAACACGCACCCAGGAGTGACCACACGTACACCTCAGATTCCTACTTTAAAAGAATTAAAGCACGGCCTGCGCATGACCATCAGGATTCCGAAATTTCTACTCCATCTACAGCGGGGACTACCCAGGTTGGTTGTGCGCTGTGGGTGGCAGAGGGCAGATCTGGCTGGAGTGTCACAGTGGTGAGAAAACAGGCAGACTAAGCTGGTTGCAGTCGTAAGAGGTAACGGTGTAAGATGTGTCTCCTCGACGTCTCTGAAAAGGGCTGTACCTCAGCCCCTTCCGCCTCCGTCCGAGTGTTTACCGAAGCACAGACTGTGCTGGGGAAGCCACAGGGCAGTCGGACATCGGCGTGCGCAAGGCAGGGCAGGGCAGCGTGTGACATGCAGACACGGCCGCAGGCTGCCCAGAGCAGCAACAAACCCCATGTATGTGTGTGTGCCTGCGTGTGCACGTGCGTGTGCTGGGCAGGGTGGGCGAGGAGAGAATAGTCAGGGGAGTCAGGAAGCTCTCTGGAAGTAATGCCCAAGCCAAGTCCCAACAGAGGAAGCCGCTCGGCATGCCTATCTTTGCATTCCTTCGTGCAGCACAAAAATTCAAGGCACTTTTACTGTTCTGCGTCCAGAATGATAGAAAACAGGCCTAGCGGGACTGTGGGGTCTGTGGGCCCTGGAGCGTGATGTGAGAGGACGCGGGCAGCTGCAAGGCCTGAACAACCAGAACGAGGCAAGGGGGAGGTCGGCCTGGACACTCTCAGGACAGGGGGACGGGAGGGCATCGCTGTGCTTTTTTTGCTTTTTTTTTGAGACAGAGTCTCACTCTCTTGCCCAGGCTAGAGTGAGTGCGGTGGTGTCAGCCTAGCTCACAGCAACCTCACACTCCTGGGCTCAAGCGATCCTCCTGCCTCAGCCTCCTGAGTAGCTGGACTACAGGCATGCGCCACCATGCCCGGCTAATATTTTCTATATATTTTTAGTTGGCCAATTAATTTCTTTATATTTTTAGTAGAGACGGGGTCTCACTCTTGCTCAGGCTGGTTTCCAGCTCCTGACCTTGAGTGATCCACCTGCCTCGGCCTCCCAGAGTGCTAGGATTACAGGCGTGAGCCTCCGTGCCTGGTGCCACTTTGCTTTTGAGACAAGCTCTTATTGCTCTGTTGCCCAGGCTGGAGTGCAGTGGCATGATCATAGCTCACTGCAGCCTCCAAATCCCAGGCCCAAGCAACTCTCCCACCTCAGCCTCCCAAGTGCTGGGATTACAGGCGTGAGCCACTGCGCCTGGTGGAGGCACCACTTTTGGTCTCTCAGTCACTGTCCTCTTCATCTCCCTGCTATTGAGTCCACAGTGGAGGGTCAGAAGGATCTATTGGAAGTACATCACTGAGACTTGTGGTGGCCAGAGCCTCAGACATCAGGCTCGGTACAGGAGGAGGATGACAAGGACATGTGCCATTTTCAGAGCACGGACTCAGAGTGTGGCATGATCTGAACTGTTGAGATCGGATGGACTGCAAGGCCCCAGGGCAGAAGCAGGGGGGTGAGGCAGGAGCCTGGACAGCATGGTGGGGTGCAGAGGAGGAGAAACAGCTGGATTCGGAATCCTAAAGCCAGAGCTGGGAGGACCTGCTAGAGGATCAGAGGGGCAGAGAGGAGAAGCAGGGAACCACAGCAGGTGTGGCTGACAACCAGAAGGACCGGGAGGAAAACTGTTTTGGACGTGGCAAGTCTGACACCCCATGAGACATCAAAGCAGAGACGCTGGGCAGCCCGCTGGATTTGAGACGGTTCCAGGAGACAAATCCGGCTGGAGATACGCACGTAGAAGTGATCAGAACACAATGGGACTTAGAGCCACAGGTCTCGTAAGGACACAAGGACGGGCCTGGAGCACGCCAACTTACAGACCGGGGAGGGGACAGCAAAGGAGACTCAGGGACCTGAGGCAAAACTGAGTGAAGAACATGATTCAGGGGGGAAGCACGATTATGGGGTCAGATGCTACTGCCAGGGGCTGTCACCAAAGGAGGACCCCCATCCATCAAAAGGGCAGGGTCGTAGCACATTTGCAGGCTGACAGAAGTGCCACAAGATACAGGAAACATAGGAAGACCTGCTGGGGCGGGGCCACCCCAGGGGCATAGGCAGGGAGACGTGGCCGTGGGGGCTTGCAGATTGTCACTGCTTCTATTCCCTGCGTGACACAGGACGTGAGGTCATGGTGGGGTAGGAGGTAGTGAGGAGGAGGGTGCAAGTCTTAAACAGCTGCCGGGGGTGGGGTCCACCTGGCGAGACGCAGCTCAGGAGTGAATGCAAAGGCCGAGTGGCCCGGACGGATCTGATGGGCAGGAAGGAAGTGCAGCCAAGGGGAGAGGGATGACAAGAAGGTGGTAGGTCCCAGGCGGTTAAAGAATTTTGAACTTGGGTCACTGGAGCAATTTAGAAAAGTCAGAGGTGAAAACTGAGCAAGATCCTTATACTTCAGATTATGCAGGAGATAATGACCAAGCCTAGATGGGAGTGTGGACAGAGCAGGCAGCTGAAGGGGACAAGGGCACAGCTGGCAATGAGGTCACAGCTGGGAGGACAGGGTGCATGGCAGGAAGACCTAGGGGGTCATCCATGCAGACATCAAGACCACCTGGACCAGAACAGCAGAGCCAGCCACAGCCAAACAAGGGAGCGACCCCAAAGATGCCAAATACTGCCCATAGGCCCAGGAAGAAGAAGGCTCAGAGCAGGTGCCAGATGTGGCATCGTGGCGCTCGTAGCAGCACGGAGGGCACAGTCTATGGCGTGGGCTTCAGAGCTGGGGTTTCAGAGAGGAAGGAGGGACAGGGCTCTAGAAACATCAGTGAGTATGCAAAGAGGACGCCCACCTTGTTTCCACACCCATAGCGTGAGGGCGGGAGGGAGGAGGCAGCCTCCGTCTGGGGGACTGCAGGAGTGGCAGTGCTCAGGGAAAGCCATGTCCCGGGAACAAGGAGGTGACGGGGCTACTCAGAAGGAGCCGAGTTCTAGTAGCCTGAGGACCAGGCACAGTGGACCGACACCAGCATGGGCCATCACATACCCAGAGTGGATAAAAGGAAAAGACGAAGTTGTGGTGGGAGGAGGCTCAATGTTGTGGGGTGGGGCGGCTGAGTTCCTGACCTGTGGCAGCTGGGAGTCCAACATCTGGGAGGCACCCAGCCCAGCGGCCTGGCCGAGCTGGCCCTCGTAGACCAGGGCTTGGTTTCCACTCAGGGTCTGGTAGGGGGAGCCGGACTGCGGCTTCACCATCTCTAAGGGCTGCATGCCTGGGAACGCCGAGTATGGGGGCTTCAAGGCTGTGCCCCCGGAGAGGATCATGGTGCTGGGCGGTGACAGGCTGGGGTGCATGTACACCTGAGACCTGCAAATGTGACACATGCACAGGGTTAGGAGGCGTACACAGCAATCTCAAACGCAGCAAGCACCCGGATCCCTGAGGGCCTGCTAATCATAGACCCTGGTCCCACCCCAGGGCTCCACCCAGAGGGTCCGAGACGGGGCTGGGAATGTGCATTTATAGCAAGTTCCTAGGAGGTGCCGATGCTGCTGATCCACGTACACCTCGATCATCACTGGATTAAACAAATGGACATACCCATGCTGTACAAGGCACCGGAAGACCTCTGTGATGCCCAGAGCACAGGACGTCGGACGTGGAAAAGCGCCACAGGCAGGCAACAGTGGGAAGAGAGGGCAGAGAGGGGACGAGCCAAGGAAGGAGGCAGGATGACGCGGAAAAGAAAAACAAGGCCCACCATGGCCTCTCCCAGAGCAGCTTTAGTAACAGGCTGAGAGTGGTGGGGGGCAGGACGGGGCGGGGCAGAGCACAGGGAGCTGCCAGCTCCGCAGCCCGACACACACTCACCTGAAGGGCTGTAAGGAGCTGAAGATCTCCTGAGACTGGGAGACGGGGAGCCCCCCCCTCAGTCCGAGCTGAGCTTGAGCCTGGAGTGACGTGTGCAGGGAGATCGGGATCTGCTGGGCAGCGGCAGCCTGGCAACAGGAGGCTGGGTGGGTCACTGCAAGGCCCTCCTGGGTGGTTCCCTACCTCCCAACTCCCGGCCCCCTCTCCGCATGACAGGTGCAACAGGGCCCCAAATGCGATTCCAGCATGTCCTTCCCGGGCTTCCGTCGCTCTTGGGGTAGAGCCTGTACTGAAAACTTTGGGTGGCACCCCCAAATCATAGCATGTTCCTCTACTGGGATTCTGTACAGCAGCAAGAAGGAATCCTAGCTACACATACCGACAGAGCTGAATTTCGAAACATGACGAATTTTAACGTGTACATAAAGAAGGTTACAGGCAGTTTGACCCAGTTATATGAGGATCAAAATCTTGCAAAATGAACAGTAACGGCTAAGAGTACATTTTGAAAAAGATATCAGGACAGGCCACATCCTCTGTCCTTGGACCTCAAACCTGCACCTGGAACAGATTCTGCCTGGGAGATCACTGTCGTGGTGCGTGCAGGTTCACGGGTCTGTGAGGGTGGCTGGATCATTTGAAAGGCCCGGCGCCAGCGTTAGCAGGGAGACCTAATCACCCCCTGCAGCACAGAAAGTACGCCGTCCTGCATAGAAACAGACACCTGCTCGTTTCTAAAACTACCTCTTTCTAACGCATCCATGCCTGGGAGTCTAGGCCTTTCTTCTCTTCATCAGAAGGATACCTGATCACCAAAGAAAATTCCATTTTAGCTAATTCCCCAGCTAGAGTATAGGAGGGAGAACTTTGAGAAAGGATCATTAAGCAGAGTCTGGAGCATTCAACTCCATTCCTCTTCCTTGTCTCTCGTTCATTCATTCAATAAATACGCTCTGGCTGCCATGACGTGCCAGCTGCTGGGCATCGTGTGAGAGGGACACAGAAAACAAGAAGACAGTGAACAAACAAGCGAAGGCGGCAGTGACGCCGGTGCTGCATCTCCCCTCCCACTCCCAGGCCACCTGCTCGCTGCTGTCACCTGTTGGTAACTCTGCTGCTGAGGTATCGTCTGAGGAACCAGCCGGGGCTGACTTGCAAACACATGTCCGTCCAGGTACAGAGGCGGGAGGTGGCTGCCTGGAAACACATCGGGGGGTAGAAAAGGATCAAGTCTCACGGTTTCTGCAAGTCCCTCCAGGGAGCCGCTCTGCACACATGCACTTCTCAGGGGGCTCAGTGCGTGTGTGCGCAGGCGCTGCTCGGTTGCCCCTGCTTCTGCCACACATGCCTACTCACGGCACACCTGGAACACACCTCAGGGAGCCAGGAAGGCTGCAGCATCAGGCCCACGTTCCCACTTAACCACGTGCCACTACCCCAGACACTCAAGAGGGACATTTTAGTCTAACTGAGGGCTGCCTCGGTCTCTCAGTCACCGTCCTCTTCATCTCCCTGCTATCGAGTCCACGTGGAGGGTCAGAAGGATCTATTGGAAGTACATCACTGAGACTTTGGCAGCTGGGCCCTCAGAATCCCTAATGCTCTCCCTTGGGGCACAAACACAGCGACCAGGATGGTGACAGGAAGGACAAACAGCTACCACTGACGGAGGGCTCAGCTGTTAGGGAAGAGCTGTTTTATGGCACAGCCACCCCACGGAGCGTGACCATCACAGAGGAGGACACTGTGGCTCACTGGGGGCTAGCTGCTCGCTGGCAGCGGTGGCACAGCACAGGCAGGTGACCTGGGTCTGACTCAAAGCCAAGGCTGCTCGTTGCTCTCTCCAGGAGGTGGGAGAGCCTTGCATGGTCCCCATGTTCTGCTTCCCAGAAAAAGGAAGCAGGAAGTGCACGTGATCTGCAGCCCATGGGAAGCTATGAGCACCTGGCCTAAAAACAAATTCTGACTTCTACACACTCCTTAAGCCAAGGCAAGGTGTTTAGGGCTGTTGATCCAACATTTCTCTTGAGTAAGTGGAGAAGGCTCCCAAGGCCTGGCTTGGGGGATTAGATACCTGGCATGGAAGCAGAAGGTGCCACAGAGGCCACAGGCATGGGTGGCATGGACACCCCACCGAAGGAGCTGTAGTTGACCCCGTTGGAGGCACCCACAGAGGACGGAGGCTGGATGCCTGAGCCGGCACCTCCTGGAGAGCTCTGCTCCGGCAAACTGGGGGAGTTTTCCCAAGCCTTGCGCGCAGACTCCATCTTCAGAAGCAAGGGAGGGGAGGGATGAAGATTACTACCAGGGATGGCCATGCACAGCACAGATCTAAGCTTCAGGGCGGTGGGGAGCTCCTCCCTCCTGCCTCCTCACAGGCTAAGGCACCGGTGTGGGGACCCTGCCCAGCCAAGGGCTGCTGTTACCTTCAGAGTGAGGTCAGCGGTGGGGAAGGACATTGGGGAGAGGCCAATGGCCCTCTGGATGTGATGATCCCGCCGCAGGATGGGAATACTTTGGGTTAGCCCTGCCTGGAGAGGGGGAAAAGGAAACCATGGAACACACACAGCAGCAGAGAAAATGCTTGACGCTTATTCAAATCCACCTATGATTTCTCCAAACACATTTTCAGTTTGGGCCAAGGTACTTGAGACCACCACGATGGAGCTGACAGCAGCCGAGACCACAGTCTCTCTCATCTAGATCGCTGCCTTCATCCATGGACAGCCACCTCCACACCCACACTCCACTGAGGCCTCCAGACAGGGGCAGTCATGTCCCCACAACACAAAAACCTGTGGCCTGGGGACACCCTGGTGCAGCCAGGGAAGGCTGTGCCCTCAGCCTACTGTGACAAAGAGGTCTGCGGTGACAGAGGTTGGAAATGCAATGGCTACACCCTCTGCCTGCAGATCCCTGGTGTCCTTTGGCACATCACAGCCACTTGGAGAGATCTCAGGGCAGAGAAACTTGTTTATCCCAGCTTTTCCAAACACGCATGACCACAGAACTTCTTCTTTTTTCATTCAACAACCGTCAACATTCTGGAGCACTAATGTTCCTTGAAATCTGCAGGGAACTGCTGTCCAGTGAGCTCCATGCATTCAGCACATCCACGGAGCACCTGCGCCACCAGGCAGAGAGGACAGAGCAGTGGACAAAACACTGCCGTGACAGCCTTGGCTGTGGCCCTGAGCAGCTCACGACGGATGCGTCTCCCTGCTTGAGTCCGTAGCAGAGGGACAGGAGGTCTACTGGATTATGACAGACTCAGGCCATAGGCTGCAGGGACCCTCGGGCAGTGAGGATGGGGCCTCCCAAGGAGATCCTCTTGGGCCCCTCCACGGGGCATGGAAAAGACAGTGTGCACCATTCTTGGTGTGTACCTGGCACAAAGCAGACTGCGGCACCAAAGAAGTCAAATAACCCAGACCTTAGGAATTATATCATCCTCACTGGAAGGTGACAAACCCGGGTGTGGAACATTTAAGCAACCTGCCCGAGGACATGTCGTTGGCTGGAGACTGAGTCACGAGTCAAAGCCAGGCCATCCTGTCTCTCCTCCGGCCCAGGGCCTGCCAGCCACGGGCCGGGAGACAGAGCTGGAGGTGGAGGTGCAGACTTACATTGCTGGCCAAGGCATCCTGAAGTTTGACAACTGGATTTCCTGCGGGACCAGAGGCAGAGCCAGGCGGCAAGCTGAAATCAGAGTCCTGGAAAAAAGGGCAAACAGCCCATGAAATCCTGGCTCACCCCTGCCCGGAGGCTCACAGTAACCACAGCTCAAAAAGTCCACTAAGCTGCATTCACTGGAGCCACACGTGAGCAAGACAGGCAGATGTTTCCTGGTGGCACATGAGACAGGGAGCCACCCTTGCTCCTCTCTCCCTGCTCCCCGGGTGGCTGGTGGAGATAGGGAAGGTCACCAGCCTGCTTGGCTGAGCCTGGCTAGTGCCACGAAGGCAACCTATGAGACTAATCAATAGCACCTGCCCCATCCATGACTCCACACCAACACTCTCGCCCCTGGAATGGGCTCAGCTCCCATCTTCCTGCTCTTTCTAGAAAACAACCCTGTCTAAGCCCCGGCCTATCTATGTACCAAAATCAAAAAGAAAAAGGAAAAGGAAACAAATCAAAGTCTCACTTTTGGACTGACTCCAAATTCGATGGGTGGCACAGGCAGCACAGAGTCCACGTGAATCTCCACCCCGTTGACAGGCGGGACGACGGCCCCTTGCAGCCGCTCAGCCCCCTCCGAGCCCTTTCTGTTTTTCAGAGAGCGTTCGTTGCCGATGGGTCCTGGTCTGTGCTCCTTGCTCTGTCCTGAGCTTTGTTCTGAATCCTTGATGGAAAAGCAGAGGCTGAGACACACAGACTGGGACGACCACAGTCTCCAGCGTCTGAGTGCCCCAGGAATCGGGGAAGCAGGCAGACGATGGCCCCTTCTGCCTGGGCCACCATGAGGGAACCTCCAGGTTACCTTTTGCTCAGATTGCTTCTGAGCTTGCTCCTTGTGGCTATCAGCCTTCGGTTCCGCCAGGCCAGGCCCGCTCATCTCCTCCGGTTTCAGAGTACCATATGGGGAGCTGCGCTGCGAGGAGGTCGCAGATGACTCCCGAGACTCGGCACTCAAGTCTACGCCACTATCCCCCTGGCTGCTCTTGAAACCCTGCTGTGCAGAGCACAAGATGGGTTAGAGCTCTGACCCCCAAACTCCAGAACTTGATTACCCAGAAAGACTGCGTGCAGCCCTGAGACACAGCTCCCCAAACCGCCTGCCCCCACCACGTCTTGTCCTAATTGTGGTGCTGACCCGCTGATGGTGCCTGGAAACTCGTACGTGGCCTAACACACTGAGCCTTCTCACGCTCACAGCCACGAGACTGACCCTCTGTGGGCCCTAGACCAAGACGACCCAACTCAGATCACTCGTGACCCAAACCTAACTGAGTGACCACCGAGACCAGTTCAGGAGACCACGGCTCAATCCCTCTCCCTGCCCAGGGGCTTCCCCTTGTCACCCCTTCTCATCATCCCACAGGCCCCACACAGACCCGGAATCAAGAATGAAAACCAGTGATGAGCCAGGGCCTGTGGGAACAGCCTTGGGCAAGCTGGGATGAAGGGGCCACGGCAAGCCAGCCACGTGGACGGTGAGCACGCAAGCAGCACACGGCCGCAGCCACGCTTACCTCGGCGGAGCCAGGCTCGGTGCTGCTGAAGGCAGTGACAGCTTTCCTCCAGGAGTCGCTGGCTGAGGCCTGCACAGGGAGAGCTGCCAAAGGGAGGAAGACAGAGTCAGGGCATCAAAGAGGAAGAACCAGTATGGAAAAACACGAGTTTATGAGTCTTTTTTAAAAAACAAGTACACCCCCATAATATGCTGAAATAAAAAAAAATAAAGTAAAATAAAAAAAACAACAAAACAAGTACAGGTACAGCTTACAAGTCCAATTCCCCTGACCGCCTCCCCCACCCCCTGCAAATGATACATTCGTGAGCAGATCTCGTCTCATGGCTTTAACCAACTTTCAAACATCCTCAGACAAATTTCACTGAACGAGCTTCTCCGCATTTTATGGATTATGTGCAACAGTAAACACAACAGCAATTTCTTATTCACACCAGTCTGAATTCCCTATCACTCCTTCTGTTACTGCTTTCTTTCACCTAAACTATTTTTTTTTCTTTTTATTATAAGCAGACTTACTGCAGAAACTAAACTATTTAAAGCTGGCAGCTTCTCTGAAGTCTTTAAAATATCCAAGTGAGTATTACTCAAATTTTGTTAGTTCACAGACCCTGCTGAGAATCTGACAACAGCCTCGGATCCTAAGCCCAGAAAAACATATATGCACACAAAACTTTACATGCTGTTTTAACACCCAGGGGCCCTCTGAAGCCACCCACAGATCCCCGGTCTGAGCAACCAATGAGACACTGCCAAGTCCTGGAGGAACAGATCTGACGAACGGGGATGACTCTTCAGTCTAGCATGCACTGTTCAACCAAGCTGGCAGGTGTGCATGCATTTCTGGACATTTATACCACGATACTCATCACTCACACACTGCCAAACACACTGTTATCAATGCTTTATCAAAGATCATCGTACTTCCTTTTAATCAGAGTTGAATATCATATAATGTTACTTTGCGATGCATTGGAGCCAAAGTTTTCACCGGGAACATGAGGAAAGGCTGTGTGGGAACACTGACTGAAGGCCCAGAACCCAGGGTCCTGGGTGCAGGTCGTGTGGCCCACGCCCTTGTTTTATCTGTCTACGTACCATCGGGGTTCACAGTGTAGGGCCCTGCCCAAAACAGGCATTCAAGATGGTTTTAAGGAAAAGTTTCCAGAAAATAGCACTGGATATAAAATTGAGAAAATATTGTTCAGGGAAAACAAAGTTTTCCAAAAGGTTGGGTATACCTTACTCAGGTTTGCCTTCCCCAGGATGTTCAGGGAGGAGCTCATAGAACTTTCCTCCGGGACCAGGGAAGGGCACACCGCAGCTAAGAGAGCTGCTGAGCTCTCACTGGTCTCCCCATCAGCCACTTGTTGCTCTTCCACAAGACAAACAAGGGTGACTGATGTGGACAAAGCTAGTGCAACCCATTTCCTGAGTGATCCTGGGTCACGGGGCTGTCCTTGCCCAGATCAAGACATAATCAGCTTTTAACTGCTGAGATGTGCTCCATTATGTCAATATACTATATTTATTTATTCAAAAGTCCAATTATAAATAGTATTTTTATTTTTATTTCTCTCGGGTAGATACCCAGGAGTGCTGGGTGAGAGGCAGGGTGTGATTAGGTTTGTAAGAGCCGTCCAGCCCTCCCGTGAGGCATGCCATTCCATGTTCCCAGCGGCAGTGTGTGGGAATCTGGCTACTCTACATCCTCGTAACATTTGTGTTTGTCTTTTTAATTTTAGCCATTCTAGTGGCTGATCAGCAAACAGTGCCGAGAGGACATTCGACACTCTGGCTCAGCAGAGGGGCCCAGGAAACAGCCAAGGCTCCCCCTGTATGTACTGCTCGACAGCAGGACCCCTGAGAGGAGATCCTACCTAGTCTGTGAGGCGACCTTGGGCCACAGGGTTGAGCCCAGATGTGCTGCCCCTACCTTGGCTGCTGCTCTCCCAGATCTCAGTGCCAAGGCTGTTGCCAGGCACGGTCACGTCACCTTGTTCCAAGCACAGATTGTTTTGCTTTTTTGCAAATCGAGGAGGAATACGGGAAGAAAGGCCTCGACCTTTGACAGGCACCTATGGGGAGGAAAAAAGTGATAGATTCTAGCCCAAGGCATGAAGACTGACAAACTCTCCCCTAGACAAGTATTGTAGGTGCCAAAATCACACCACCCAAAATTGCTCCAGAGATGCTTGGAACTCATGACTCCCAGGACCTCAACCACAGAGTGTGCTGCACCGCCAGGCAAATCCAACCCCAGGAAAGGGCTGCAGACAGGTGGACTGTGATTGTGTGTGTGTCCAGCCCTGAGTCCCCTGTAGCACAGGGGTTGTGACCTGAGTGACCCCCAGACTCCCAGGGGACGAATCTCGTCACACGCAGGCTGGAGCACAGTGCGTGGGGGTAGACTTGAGAGGCTGGACAAGGTCTGAATCTGGCTTGGCCACATCTCTGCTGTTACCACCCCAGGACAAGTCACCCTCTTTGAGACTCAATTTCTACCTCTGCAGAATAGCGATACCATCACCCACTCCCACAGGGCTATGGTGAGGGCAGGCAGCGTGAGATACTGCACACCTAATAAATACTCCCTTCTTCCTCCCGGCTTCCGTGGGCTTCACTCAGATGCTCTTAGCCTCCAGTCCTGGCTTCTCGGGCACCTGCATGCCTGCCCTGCCCCGCTCACCTGCCCGGCTTGCTCCTTCTTCCTTCTCTCCTCCTCCAGCAGGCGGCGCTGCTTCTTGGTCAGGACTTCAATGAAGCCTTCGCCCACCACAGAGCCCACCTCGCTCTCCTCGCCAGGGCTGGACCCACAGTTTTCAATGATGGCATCTGAACCAAGATTTCATGAGAAGGGACAGTGTTTCCATCCATCAGAAGGCAAGAATAACCCAACCCAACAGGCACCTGGCATCTAAGGAAGGCTCAGCTCAGGAGGCAAGGCAGTGCTTGACTGACACTGCCAGGAAGCTGTGGCATTCACCAGGGCCCACGGAGACCTGGACACCATCTCTGCACCTTTCTCACGTCTCCTCTGATCTGACTCATTGTTATCTCAAACCGAAGAGGCCTGAGTAGCACTACAATTAAGAAAACAGTCTTCGAGAAGGGCACCCTTAATTAAATCCCAGCTCTGCTCCAAGCCAGCTGTGTGACCTTGGACCTGCTACTGAACCTCTCTGGGCCTTGGGCCTCCCCTCTTTAAAACTGGAAAGCTGCAGGGGGTCCTGGGGATTCAACAGACTGTGAGCAACATGAGGGCAGGAATCTTTTCTGTCTGGTCCAACACTGCAGCCCCAGAACTTAGCGCAGCACCTGCCCAGCGCAGTTGTAGGAGCTAACGGATTTGGTGACGGGCAGCAAACACGGCAGCCCCCACCTGCTGTGGCCCTCGGTTCTGCCTAGTTCTTCTTCCCTCTAAAGCTGGGAGCGGGACCAGACTCACTTCCATAGTTCAGGTCAAACTGTTTCAAGGTCTCTCCCTGTTCGCCTGCCCTCTGGGCAGCCAGCTTGGCCTCCTTCTCTGCTTTCTTAGTGGAGGTTTCAGGAAGGTCAGTGTTGGCATGGGCTGCCCGCTCCAGGGTGTAGGGTGAGTGGCCACTGCCACTGCTGCAGCCACTAAGGCCTCCAGGCAAGGCTTCATCTGGGGACCTACAGAGGAAAGAAGATCTTGTTAATTCAGAGACCACCAAAGGCTGGTGAAGGGGAGAAGGAAAATCGCATATGCACACAGCCCGCACACAAACACAGCACCCTGACCTAGGTCCACTTCCCTTTGTTGACCCCTCGGCAGCAGTCTGTGTCTGTGCAAACGCCACATGGAATGCCCCCATCCCATCCCTGCTGGCTCGGAGCTCTATCTGCTCCTGAGGAAGGCGGCTCTTTCACCAGCCCCTTCCCAGGGCTTGGCACCTCTGTTCTTCCCCACTGCAGGCCCGGCTCTGCAGACCGCAGCAGGGAGAGAATCAGGGGACATGCTCAGAAGAGAGCTGCTGACCTCTCTGTTCTCATCCAGGAGACTTGGAAAAGCAAGGGGCCCAGGCCTGCCCACACTCCCAGGGCAGAAATCTGAAGCAAAGCCAAGTCTTGGCACCTGGGCCCTGGAAAGCTAGGTTAGACTGACAGCTAAAAGAATCAGCATTTTCCCATGGCTTCTTTTTTGGGGGCAGGAGCATCCCAGGTTTCTGTGCCTTGGATTCTAAGGAGGATGGGAGATGTGAAGCAATCTTCCCAGTACGCTCTAAGGGCAGGGAAGGCATCTACACTCCTTGCATCCCGCTGTCTGAGACATGAACTATGGGCAATCAGTAAACCTTGCACAAGCAACCCCTTCCCCAGTACAGGGCAGCCTGTGGGCAGTGAGCTGCCACCGAACACTAACTGTGCTCCCGAAAGCCTCTAGTTCCAGAGGAGAGACACTCACAGGCCTCAGGCAGCCCACTTCCCTTTGCATCTGTTGGGCCCCTACAGTGCCAAGGTGGCAACCCCTGCGGCAGCATCTCCTCACTGTGGAGGACAGCCACTTGGGCAGAGTCGCCTCCGCACAGCCAGAAGGCCAGCAGGGCCCCCTCAGCCACTGCCTGGCAGCAGCTCCGGAACAGGGTCTTGGGGACTGACCAGTGCTTCCAGGTCCATGCACAGACAACGCCCCTCTGGGCAATAGCCCCTTCACAGGTTCCAAGGACACTTACGGAGGCCAGGTGCCAGGACAGCTGCCCCAAGAGAACTATGGGGGCAATGGGGATGTCTAGCTTCAGCTTTTTCAAGCCACAACACCACCACCACGAGAGAAGCAGACAAGCAACGCAGGAGTGAGTGATGGGGACACTCACACACAATGGCCTTGGAGGCAGGCACCCCCACGGAGCACCTGACCCACGGCGGGCATGCATGCATGAATTCCGTGCTGCTAAACAACAAGACGACAACAAAAAGGGCCTGGGATGGTGTTCTGGTGTTACCTTTTGGCTTTCAAAGGCGTCCCATTCTGTTGGCTCTCATACCGGGGGGAAGTGTCACCACCACCTGGCCTAATGGACTTCTCCCCAAACCCTCCCGGCTCCAGCTTTCGGCTCTGTCTGTCAACCAGGGGTCTCTGACTGGAGAAGCTCCTTTTGGCCAGCTCCTTCTTCTCACCCAAACTGGCCCCGGACAGGCCACCGTCCACCTGGGAGTCCAGCTCAGCCCCATGGCCTTCTCGTCGCTCCCGCCGCTCGCTGAAGTCACTGCTCTCGGAGGCTGTCTCCCACTCTTCGTTGGCGTGGTCGGAGGAGTTCTGGTAGGAGAGCTCGGGGGACCTGCGACCCACAGTGCTGCTCTTGTCCCCAGGACAGAGTTTGGACCTGCCCGGCCACTGACCTGCCAGCAGGTGGGGCTCCTCCTCCGGTCCCCAGAGGCCCAGCGACTCACGCTCTTGCCGGAGGCGCCTGAATCGCGGGGGCTTGTCTTGGCGCGGGGGACGCCTTCTCCTGAAGGGCCGGTTTTCTGCATTTTCAGCATCTGCCACATGGTCGTCTTGGAAGAAAGATCTCTTGTCCTCCAAGCGGCTGTCCTCAAAGCCCCTGCTGCCAAACGAGTCGGAGTGTCTGTAGGAATCAGGGATATAGTCTCTGTCTGCGCATCGCCGGGCCCCGCACGTGTCTGAGGCGCCATACTCCTGCCAGGAGCTGCCAGGACTCTTGCTCTGCCGCTGGGGTGACTCTCTGGAGACGAAGGTTCTCCGCCCATAGCCACAATTGCTCAGGCGGGGAGGGAGAGCTCGCCCAAAGGCCCGAGGGCCTCGGCTCTTAGCGTCCAGACCATTGTGGTCCTCAGAGTACATCTTGTTGGACCGCCAGGAGTCTCTGTAGTCACCTTTCTTCAAGGCGCTCTCCTCCCTCTCGGGGAGCGAGCCCTCGTTCCCGTTCTCGGAGCCTCTCTGCCGGCGCCGCTTGGGAAGCTCTTCGTACTCGGAGCCCTCGCTGTGCGTCTCACTGGCGATCCTCCGCCGGGGCTTTGCCCGGGGGCAGTCCTCCGGCTGGGCGAACTCGCGCAGGCCCCGGCCGCGGCCGCTCCGCTGGCTGCTGCTGTAGAGGCCACGTGTCCCGAGGACACCCCCGCCACAGAGGCTGCTGCCGTTGCCACTAGCAGGCCGGCCGCGAAAAGTGAACTCTCTGAAGCCGCGGCCCCGGCCCCGGGCCTGCCCTCTGACCCCAAAGGCCTGCTCCTCGTCAATGAAGATCCAGTTATTTCTCTTCGTTGGGGGAATGTCGCTGGACTCTCGCGAGGGTCTGGTTTCCCAGGCCTTGTCAGGCTTTTCGTCCTCCTCAAACTTGTCGGCCTCACGGCCAAAAGCAGGAGCAGGGCCGTTGTCCTCCAAGGCGGAGGGGGAGGAGTTAGCCAGGGTGGGGTCATTCTCTTCATCCTCATCCTTCTCCGCTGTGCGAACCTGCTCCTTCTCCTTGGCCAGCCGCTCCTCCCCGACTTCCTGCTTCATCTTCTCCAGCTCCTTCTCCTGATCTTCTACCTTGAGGGCTTTCAGGACTGGTTTCTTGATGGGCCCCGACCTCCGCGTCCTGCCCGTCTGCTCCTGCTGCTGGCTGCCGGAGTTCCGGGACTCGGGCGGCCACTCGGGCTCTGAGGACGGCTGCTTGCTGGGGGTCCCGTCCTTCTCCCAGGAGGGGATATTAAAGGACGGCCCCTCCGGGGGCGCCTCCTGCTCCACACTGTGGGCTTTGTCAGCGGCCTTTGGCTGGTGGCTAATGTCCCAACTGCCGTACTCCGGTTTTTTCTCATCTGGGACAAAGTCAGGCTCCAGTGGGGAACACCTGAGGTTTTGGGTGTTATCCCCAGGAGCACCTGCTTCCTGAACATTTTCTTGGGGTAGAAACAAAAGCTCCTGGCCTATTCTTTGAGAAGAGATACAGCTGTCAAAGTCTGCTTGGGCCTTCTTGTCAAAAGCACTCAAGTACTCCTCCCCTCTCTCCTCAAAGAGATCGCGCTGGGCACCTATGCCCCCGGACCTTCCGGGTGAGGCAGAGTAAGAGCTTTCATTCCTGAAAAGGAACCAGAAAAATCAGTCAATGCGATTGGAGCCTGGTTCCTGGTTTCCATGCTGAACACAGAGCTTAGTTTTAAAAAGACAAAAATTTTTTAAAAAAAGAAAGAAAAAAACACAAGCACCAACATTTGCGCTATCTTTAAACACGTCTCAGAGCGGCTGGGCCATGGATTGGTCGGTGGCCCCTGGAGTCCGAGAGAACGAAGAGTGCAGTGGCCACGGTGGGTGCAGCATGCCACCCGGGGCGGCAGCTGGGCAATCCTCGGGTTCAAAGAACAAGCTGGAGCCTGGGCGTCCGTGAAGCATGGGGGCAGCGGGATGGCAGCGCTACCTTTGCTTACTCAACAGAAACGAGCCAAGACCCACTCTCGATCCCGCCTGCCCCGTGAGGCCCCCACCCACTCGCCAAGCCCCTGAGGCCCAGAGACCCCAGGATTTCTCCTCCTCCTCAAGTCCCGCCATCAGCGAAGAGCTTCTCACACAAAGCAGGCAAGCCATCCTCACACTCTCCTTCCTTCCCAGAGGGCACGAGTGCCCCTTCAGAGGAGCCCACCTCCGGCCAGTGCCTCCTCCCAGGGCCCTCAGCCAGGACCTGGATGTCCCTCCAGCGGCAAGGCAGGAGCACCAAGTTTCATCTCACCTGACACGCATGTCCATAGCCAAGGTGTCACTCGACTTCGGGTGGGGGAGTGAGTAGCCCTTGTTCTGCAAGGCCACGTAGCCCTCTGGGCTCCACACGGGGGCCGAATCCATGGTGGTCACCTTTCGCTCTTGGAGTGGGGGCACACAGTTCTGATCCTCAGAGCGACAGCCAGTCCCACTGAGAGGGTCTTGGGGCACCATAGGCTTCATCAGTCCTGGGGAAGGCAAAGGCTGATCTCCGTCATCTCGTGGAGAGAGCTCTGCCTGATATCTCAGGGTCAAAGGCTCAGAGCTGACCAGTCACCCCAACTATCACATGTGCACAGCACCCAGCCCACTTAAACATCACGGGGTTCACAATCTTTTCTGATCAGAGAACCTTTGAAAGTACACGCACATGCAATCTGAATTGTCCAAAGACCTGTGAAGTCCAATCTCAATTCTCGGATACTACCTCCCAAGCTAACATGGAAAGGTGGTTCTAGGCTGGCAGAAGAAAACACAAAACCAGATTGGAAGGACAGACCTTCAACCCAAACCCTACTGGATCCCACAGATAAAACTCTGTTGAAACTGAACTTTCCATCCCAATTACCAGAGCACGTGTGAAAAGTAACCCACCACGAGCTCACAGTGAGCCCCCAGGACTTGAGATAACAGAATAATTTGTTAAACACTAGAAAATTATGTATAAAATAATTAAAAGCATAAAAGAAGGAATTAAAAGCAAAAGAAAAATATAAACAGAAAATTAAACTGATTTTAGAAATCAATTCTAGTAATAAATACATAATCACTGAAATTAAAAGCCTATTTGGGGCTGGGCACGGTGGGTCACGCCTGTAATCCTAGTACTCTGGGAGGCCAAGGCAGGTAGATCACTCAAGGTCAGGAGTTGGAAACCAGCCTGAGCAAGAGTGAGACGTGGTCTCTACTAAAAACAGAAAGAAATTAATTGGCCAACTAAAAATATATATACAGAAAAAATTAGCCAGGCATGGTGGCAAATGCCTGTAGTCCCAGCTACTCGGGAGGCTGAGGCAGGAGGATCGCTTGAACCCAGGAATTTGAGGTTGCTGTGAGCCAGGGTGATGCCACAGCACTCTAGCCAGGCAACAAAGTGAGACTCTGTCTCGGAAAAAGAATAAAATAAAATAATAAATAAATAAATAAAAAGCCTATTCGGGATAGTAAGAAAGCAGGTTAGATACAGCTGGGGAGAGAACGAACTGGAAAATATTTCTGAGGCAGTTTCCCAGGGGGCAACATAGAGGTAACCTCTCCTGCATATATTCCTCCTCATTTAAGACACTTAGAAGACAGAATAAGAAGGTATAAAATAAACCTAGTGGGAGTCTTAGAAAGAAAGGATAAAAAGAATGAGGAAGAGGTAATATTTGAAGTGATAATTAGATGAAAAGTATCCAAAAGTGATTAAAGACATACCTCCTTCAATTCTAGCACAATGAGTATTAAACAGAGTAAAATAGACACAACACATGGACACAGACCTAGACAGAACACCTAAGACACAACACATCGACACAGAACTCCAGGACACCAGAGACAAAGAGAAGATCTTAAAAGCAGCCAAGAAAAAATGGAGCAGATTATCCAAAAATGATCAGTCCCTTAACAGCAATAGGAGCCAGAAGAAAATGTATCGCCACCTTCAGGACACTGGAAGGCGGTAACTGCCAACCCAGAATTCTATACCCAGCTACGCTATCATTCAGAAGGGTGAAATAAAGACTTTTTCAGACAAAGATAATCTATTGCCAAAAACTTTTACTGAGGACCCGAAGAATGCTCTTCATAGAGAAATAAACTCAACCCAGATGGAAGGAAAAAAGACAGGAAAAAAAAATGGTAAATATACAGGCAAATCTGAATAAGCACAGACTAGACAAAATAACAAATACAATAATCACTATTTGGTGGGTATAAAAACAAGGGAGCACTGAAATTCTAGGCAAAAACCACATGTAAGCCTGATGGTGGAGTTAATGAGAGTTTAGGGGAAGGGTAACGATACTGATGAGCTTTGCTAAGTCAAGGGCCCATGTTACAATTTCAAAGTAACCACTAACATCAACAGAATGTAGAAGGGAAAAAACACGAAAACAAAAATAGCAAAACTTAATCCAAAAAAGGCAGGATATAAAAAGAAAGGCATACAGAAAGAGGAATGAATAGAATACATAAAATAGGACAGTTGGAAAATCTAAATATACCAATTTCAATAAATCTCAAGGGACTAACTTTGGCAATTAAAAGTCATAGATTTTCATATTGGGTAAAACCATACACATCTTATGGATGCAAAGACACACTCACTCCCCAGGAATAAGGGCTCAGAGAGGCTGACAGCAAAAGGTTGAAACAAAGATATCAAATAAACCCTAATTAAAAGAAAACTGGAGTTTTTCATCTCAGTACTTTGGGAGGCCAAGGCGGGAGGATCACTTGAGCCCCAGGAATTCAATACCTGCCTGGGCAACATAGCAAGACTTCATCTCTACAAAAGATATTTTTAAATTAGCTGGGCTTGGTGGTGGGTACTTATAGTCTCAGCTACTCAGGAGGCTGAGGCGAGAGGATTACTTGAGCCCAGGAGTTAAAGGTTATAATATGCTATGATCGTGCCGCTGCACTCTAGCCTGGGTGAGAGAGCCCTAGCTCTAAAAAAAAAAGAAGAAAAAAGAAAAGAAAAGAAAATACTTATATTGCTGTCAGACAAAGTAGACAGTAAAGATAAAAACCACTATTAACTGCTACATAAAAACAGAAGAAGATGTAATTCCATACCTACAGGCCTCCAAACAGACAAAGCAAAAACTGGCAGCCTTACAAGGGAAGATTTGACAAATCCACAACCACAGTGGGAGATTTCAACACACCTTAGTAATTGATCGAGGAGATAAAAACTTGTAATGATACAGATACTCACAAAACACAATTAGAAATATCAATATAATACACTACTGATGATGGAGAATTCTCTTCAGGCAATCACAGAATACTTTTTAAAAAATTGATCATGTAACAGCCTACAAAGAAAATCTCAACAAATGTCACGTGACCTAGATCAGGATGGGTCAGCAGGCCACAGCTCTTCACTAAAACTCAGCCCGCCGCCAGCTTTCGTACATTATGCTTTACTGGAAAGCCACGATGCTCATTCATTGACTATTGTCTATAGTACTTTTAGTCTTACAACAGTAAAATTGAATAGTTAGTTGATAAAAGCCTAAAAAATTTTACTAACTTGCCATTTATACAGAGTTTGCTGACCCCCAGGTCTTCAACACAGACCATATTATCTGTCACAGGCAACTACGTTAAAAACTAACACCATAAAGATAATCCTAAAAAGCCAGAAATTCATGCACTAAACCTCTAATACTATTCGTTAGAAAAAGAACAATAATTTCCGAGGCAATGAGAAAAAAACATCAGATATTATTGAACCCAAATAAGATAGAGGAATGAAGAAACTCAAAAGCTGGCCGGGCATGGTGGCTCACACCTGTAATCCCAGTACTCTGGGAGGCCAAGGCGGGAGGATCACTTAAGGTCAGGAGTTTGAAACCAGCCTGAGCAAGAGCGAGACCCTGTCTCTACTAAAAACAGAAAGAAATTAATTGGCCAACTAAAAATATAGAGAAAAAATTAGCCGGGCCTGGTGGTACATGCCTGTAGTCCTAGCTACACGGGAGGCTGAGGCAGGAGGATCACTTGAGCCCAGGAGTTTGAGGTTGCTGTGAGCTAGGCTCACGCCACAGCACTCTAGCCCAGGCAACAGAGTGACACTCTGTCTCAGAAAAGAAAAAAGAAAAAAGAAACCCCAAAGCTAATTCTAAACAAATGCATTAGACAAAACGTGGGAAAGACTCATCAAGGAAAAAAGAGAGAAAAGACACGAAGAACATTAGGAATGGGAAGAGACACAAAAAGACACAGCAGAAATCTAAAATTAATTAAAGTAATTTACAATGCACGATTTTACTGACTACTCTTCCCAACAATTCTTTATGAACTATTACTGTGCCTTCACTTTGCAAATGAGAACACTGAACTCAGAACAGTCACGTGACTTGATCAAGAGGCCAGACTAGAACCCAGGTGGGTGTGACTAACTCGCAAGGTGACACCGTAACCACCACACTATCCTGAGTCCACACACTCCAGGAATGGGCCACTACCTACCCTGGTGCTTACCTGAAGGGTGGAGGGCAGAGGGGTAGAAGTCCACAGGGGTCCGTGTGGGCGTGATCCGGGGGTCCATGTAGGAGGGCATCATCATCCACCTGGGGTCGAAGCCCAGCATCTGGGGATGGTGCGGGTAAAAGGTGCGCTGCGGGTGGGAAGGCGGAGGGTACACTGGCTGCCAGTGCTGCATCTTGTACAGCTGCTCCTGCCCAGGTGGAGAGAGACCTGGTTAGGCAGGTGCAGGATGGGTGGAGACACTTTCCAGCAGATAGCACAGAAGCACAGACAGAGCAGAAGCCCAAAGAGGGAAGAGATGGGTAGCTGTTCAAAGGGGAGACCTGAGTATCCCAGCTCAGACTGGGAGCCCTCTTCAGGGCTGGGTGGACAGTCATGCCATCATCATGACAGACCCAACACACCACGGCTACACAAGACAGGCTCGGTTTTCATTTAGATTAAACACTCCTGGAACTGACCAACTGACCGGCACCCCTGCCATGGAATCTCTAGATGCTGGCCACTTCTCTTCTTGCCTACAGCCATTGTCTGAGGACGGTCAACCTCCTTTCCCTCCTTCCACCTGGCCTCTTCAATCCATTCTCCACACTCGACTAGGCTGATCTTTTCCACACAGCCACCCCTAGCTTCAGAGCCTTCAGTGGTTCCCCACTGCTCTCTGCCTGCCAGCCCAAATCCGCCCCGGCTACACACAACCCGCAGGCTCCTGCGAGACCTTGTTTGATCTGCGTCTCAAGCTGTGACTCCAGTGACTGCCCTCCACTCTCTGCGTGTCTCTGCCTGCCCACTTCAGGCCACGGTAACATGCTGGGCCCACTGTCTGCTAAGCTCTTCTTCCCTGCACCCCTAAACCCAGGTATCCAGCTTAAAAAACACTTCCTGCCCAGGTATAGTGGCTCATGCCTATGATCCCAGCACTTGGAAGGCCAAAGCAGGAGGATCACTTGAGGCCAGGAGATTGAGACCAGCCTGAACACTATAGTAAGACCCATCTCTGCAAAAAATTCAAAAATCACCTGGGTGTGGTGGCGTGCACCTGTAGTCCCAGCTACTAGGGAGGCTGAAGTGGGAGGATCACTTGAGGCCAGGAGGTTGAGACCAGCCTGCACACTATAGTGAGACCCATCTCTGCAAAAAATTCAAAAATCACCTGGGTGTGGTGGCGTACACCTGTAGTCCCAGCTACTAGGGAGGCTGAAGTGGGAGGATCACTTGAGCCCAGGAGGTTGAGGTTGCAGTGACCTGTGATTATGCCACTGCACTCCAGCCTGGGCAAGAGAACAAGACCCTGTCTCTAAAAACACAACACAACACTTCCTCTAGGAAGCCCATAACAAGACCCTGTTCAATGCGCCCATGGAACCGCCATTTCTCCTTTGTAGCACTCACAACCATTTATTCTGTTTTGATGTTGGTATCCCTCACTAAGTCACACGAGACTGTGTGCCTAGCTCACTGTGGCATCCTTGCCCCCAGCACCTTTTAGGAGCACCCAGTAAACAGACATCATCTACCAAGACACTGGAGTCACTAACTCTCCAGCCACATAGAAAGCTACAGCCTCTACCCAAAAGCTCCTCCTTCTGTCTAGACCCAAGGTCCCAGGGAATCTGATCAGACAGGCTGCCCTGCTGCTTTCAGACACCTTTCCATTTTCAAGGAAGGATTTACCCATCACTGCCTCCCCCACCCCTACAAGGAATGACCTAGAGCAGCTGTCACTGCGATGCCTGACACAATTCCAGAGATCTCCCTAATCAGAAATTCTACCCCAACAACAAAGTAACTGTACAGTGCTCTCTTCCACCACAATGCTATAAAAGCACAATTAAGGAGCCCCTGGAATGTTCCTGGGAGACCCAAGAAGAAGAGAGGCTGTGCTGAATTTTAAGGAAATTAAATGAGACACTGGAAGAAGGCATACGATCATGGTTTGTTTCTCTAGGCACACATATTTTGGAACATTTTCAGTTAACATTAATAACTCACCACACACCTTGCTGCTGGGCACGCGCTGAGTCTACGTACTGATACCGCAGCTTCCCACCACAGTGCCTCCCTCATAAGGACTCCTTTCCTTCTTCATTTCTTATGCTCTAAGCAGCACGACTGCTGCCGAGTGCCTCAAGGTGACCAGGGCCACGAGAGACTGGGATGATTACAACCATCACCCACAGGCTCTTTCTCTGGGCAAAAGTTGGCCCTTTTAAAGTTTATGATATACCAGCAACGATTATGCTGATGATCAGTTTACAGGAGTCACCGCCATGCTGACAGGCGGGCGCCCACTCTTCCAGGTCCACGAAGAAACACGGCTGGAGGAGCACAACCGACCTGGCCACACGTGCTCAGTTAGGCAGCGCCGTGAGGACGGGAACCCAAGCCTCTGTCCCTAACCCAAAGCTCACATGCCTCTGACAGCTCTTGAAACAGCTCATAGGCCTCCCGTGTGCCTTGGGAAGACCCCAGCACAGGGCCCACTGTCACTCTATGGAGTGTCCAAAGTGTCCTGCTGAAATGGAAAAACCACTCTTCAAACTAAACAAAATGGAACTCAAGGCACACACCAGGAACTCTTCCTCACCATGCTAGAAAGCAAGATCAATGACCCACGGCACAGGCTGTATTCACTCACAGGGGCCCTCATCACGTGGAGAAATAAGTAATGACTGGGGGCTGATTTACCAAGGTCACAAGTCTTGGGGTGCAACTCCTGACATCCTGGCTGTTCGCTAGGACATAAGAAGGTGTTTTTGTTTTGAATTGAAGGTGGGCACGGGGAAGGGAGAGAGGCAGCGTCTGCTCGGAAGTCAGGCCTGTTTAAAGCAACCGCCTAACATCTTGTCTGTTTACCTGTTGCTGCTGCTGCTGCTGGCGCTGGAATCGGGGAGGAAGTGACTTCTGATACTTGCTCAACTCATGTGCCGGGGACCCAGCCTCCCTGGCCTCTTCCTCACTGCTGGTGCTCTGAGCCACAGCCGGGGACACTGTGGGTGCCTCTTCAGGGAACGTGGTGGGGGCTTCCTGGGCAGGGAATTCTGGGGAGCCTAGAGAAGGAGCAGAGAAACAGCACAGTGAGCTCGCGGCAGCTCAGCCACCTGCAGTTACCAGCAAGTGCCTTCTCCTGTTGGAGCTCCATTCCACACCTAGACCATCCACGTCCCTGAACCTGGCACGGCACCAAATGGGCCACATGCATGAGCTCAGGATCCCCCATAACACACTGTGAGGAGGATTCACCTGCCACAGGCTGGGCGACTGCTCATGGTCACGCTGTCAATGGCAGAGCTGGGATCTGATTCCAGGAGAAAGAGGTTTTATTAAAAAGGGAGGACAGGCTGGGTGCAGTGGCTCACACTTGCAATCCCAGCACTTTGAGAGGCTGAGGAGGGGGACTACTTGAAGCCAGGAGTTCAAGGTTGCAGTGAGCTGTTATTGCGCCACTGCACTCCAGCCTGGGCGACAGAGACCCTGTCTCTAAAAATAAAAAGAGGCTGGTAAATTAGAGGACAGCCAGGAACTCCAGGACAGCCACCGCCATCATCCAACAGAATTCAACATAGCCAAAGGCTGTGTGAGACCTGGGCACATTTTTTAGCCTCTCCTTGCCCATTTCTTCATCTGCAAATAAGGATAACAACCACATAGGACTTTTGTGAGGATTACACGTAATATACTCAAAACAGTACCTGGCAAGTAGAAAATGCTCAGCACATCTCCATTACTCCACCCCGACGAGTGCCGTGAGACTGGCACTACCTTCACTCAAACCTTAACGAGAGGAGGTCAGGAGGAAACTGCCTGTTTCTTCTGAGTTCCCTGGCCAGAGGACACTATGCCCATCAGATCACGAATCAGACCCCACCTGAGACGCCCTTAGGGACCAAAACTAACATTGGCCCTCTTCTCCTAACAAGAGTTGATCTGAATTGAGAAAATTATAAACAATACAGACAATCATATTCTTTAAAACAGCTACAAGGGATACTCTCCATTACGCAGTCCTGTTCATGGTCCCTTTTACAGGGCCCTGTGATTCATTCCTTTAATGCCAGGAAAACTGTATTCTAATAAGCAAGCGCGCTTTCCCCGTGCCATGTAAAAGGATCCTGTGGTTTTATTAACACATCGACTGCCACAGTAGGAAAAAAATGTTTCTCCCTGGGGCCCCAGTGTTCTATTGCAAAAATAGAATAAAAGCTTCGAAAACAAAACGATTCTTTCTCATTTAATGAAAAATCTGTTATTATTTTCTGTGTATGTGTTATATGCGTCTTGAAAAATAGTTCACGCAGTTCCCAGGTCAAGAGACATGTGAGTTACATACGCTTCACAAGGCCCCCGGCTCACAACTAGCATGAATTACGCACAACTCGCATGGCGGTTCATGTGTTAGGGTCCTCTAGCACTGTGTCTTTGGCTGAGTAGTGCTAGTGACAATTACCGGTGACAATGATGAGGAGTCACCACATACACGCTTCCTATGCGCTAGACACTGTGGGGCGTGCTGCGTGTCCCTCATGCTGGCAGGTGTGACCATGTACCCCATTTTACGGATGAAATAAATATGGCACAAATCAAAAACTGATGACAACACCCCAGAGATCCCAGCTGGAGGAAAAAGGGTCCTCCTCTTACCTTTGTGGATAGCAGGGCCGTTTTCCTGGGGGGGTGCTTTCTCGGTGCCTGGAGATCGGGGCACTTCCTTCTCTGCCTGCTTGCGGGCCTCGCCCGCCTTCCGGGCCTGCTTGCACTTCTGGTCCAGCTGCTTGAGTTTGGCGGCACAGGCGGCCAGCCTCTCTTCCCGGGCTCGGCGCTCCTCTTCTTCCCGGCGCTTTCGGGCTCGTTCCACTGCCTCGGACATCTCTGACTGGATGAACTTCTGCCGCGGGGGCGGCTTGTCCTCCTTGTCCTCGATGGACTGCTGCCGGAACACGCTGCCCATCGAGGGCTTCTGCCAAGAGAACAAAGTCTCCCCTAAGATGGTGTCACAGGCCCAGGACACGGGGCCACTCCTGCTCCAGGACCAGTTCCCCAGCCCAGGGTCCTCAAGCACCTTCCACACGTGTGCAACAGGCAGGCCTGGGTTTGCATCTCTCTGTCCTTTACTACACCTAGAAGGAGGTTAGGGCAAGGGCCAACTTTCTACACCTCTGTCCTCATCTGTAAAACAGGGATAATGAGCAAAGCTGTTGGGACCGTGAAGCAAACGAAATGATGTTTACAAAGCCCTCAACAGCGCGGCTGACACAGGGAACGCTCAGGAAACGGACGCTCTCACCACTGCTGATGGCACAGAAATGAGGCCTCCGTGGGTAATGAACAGGAGCAGGAAACCACAGTCATCGCTCCTTATTGCAAAATAGCTACTCCGGCCCCCATGGACGTACGTGAACCCCTGGCTACGAAAAGCCACGAGAGAATGAAAGTCACTGTTAGACAAACAGCTTCAAATGAAAAACTGTGTCTAAAACATCTCTTTTGGATATTTATCCATTCCTGAGATTCCTGTTGGTTGCCAGTGACTGCCCAACCGCGGCCCCGCGACGCAGCGTGAGAACACGCGGTGCTGGGCAGGGCAGCTGCGGGAGCACACACGCCAGCACCGACGGCGACCCGCGCTGCCCGACCCGGCCACCGTGAGTCCCTGAGGTTTGACTATACAAAAAACGGGACTTTCTGTGTTGAATGGCAGTTACACAGATGTACACAACTGTCAAAAATCATCGAACAGAAGCAAACCAAAACCTCTGCCTTTTCTTACAGGTTAATTATACCTCAGCAAAAGAAATAGGCAACACATTTACTGCAGTCAAGGAATTATTTTTTCCTAAAAATTGACTTCTTATAATCCAGAGACAATTACTGTCATCGTAAGACAAACTTCCAATTTAGAATCATAAAGGTGCAGTTTGTATAACACAATCGGGACAAAACTGAGCACTGTTCTTTCACTTTGCCACCGACCCTGAATGTCCGTGCATGTCTTATAATGACCACTTCTTGACTTGTACCATGAGCCACCTTATCCCCTGGTATTTAACACACTACTGCAGATAAGCCTTCACGCACGGCCCTCATTAACTTAATCAGATAATTTCCTGGAAGTGAAGTAGCGGACTGAAAGGCTATACGCAAACTGCCCTTCACATGCTTTTCTAAACTGCTGAGAGGCCGGGCGCGGTGGCTCACACCAGTAAGCCTAGCACACTGGGAGGCCAAGGCAGGAGGATCGCTTGAGCTCAGGAGTTAGAGACCAGCCTGAGCAAGAATGAGACCCAGCCTCTCAAAAAAAAAAACAAAATAAAAAAAACCCAAAGAAATCTAAACTGCCCTAAGATTAGCTATCATTTTATAAACTAAATGTTCTGCAAAACATTAGAACTGAGACAGTATTTTCAGAAATTTGTTGACTTTATTCAGTAAATTTGTAGTGTTGTAGAGAGTAAACTAAAGTGAAACGTTCTTTTGAACACTAAGCAACCCTAATATATGAACGAGAATTTAGATTAAATGCAGAATCATTTCCAAGGAGTGACACTATGTCTATTTTGTTTCACTTTTGTGTCCCTGTACAAAGCAGTGCCTGGCACATAACAGGTACTCAGTAAGAAGACTGATAATAAGGATATCTCATTTGAGAAGAAAATGCGGGCAATGGCTCACACCTGTAATCCCAGCACTTCGGGAGGCCAAGGCGGGAGAGTCAGCCTGGGCAATACAGCAAAACCCTGTCTCTACAAAGAATAAAACCAGTAGCCAGGAGTGGTGGCATGTGCCTGTAGTCCCAGCTACCGGGGAGGCTGAGGCAGAAGGATCGCTTGAGCCCAGGAGTCCAGGCATTTGAGGCGACACTGAGCTATGACTGTGCCAGCACGGGTGACAGAGCAAGACCCTACCTCTTAAAAAAAACAAAAGAAAAAAAAAAGATGTAGAAAAGTAGCTCTTTAAATAGCAAAGTGCACTGAAAATGGCAAGTTTTATCAAGCATATTAAAAATAATGCCTTTCCATTCCCCAGCTCTTCCTCTCCTGACCAGGTCAATCAGAGTCATCAGGTACGGCAAAGCAAGTTACACGTCAGGTGCCGGGGGTCACGGTGGCTTGCAGTCGGGGGTCAGAGTCTAGGCAAGGTGAGGGGCTGTACACGTGGAGGTGTGGCCTGGTCTGGGAGTCGGAACCCAAAGTAGATGGGGAGAGACGGCCCAGCAGAGAAATGCAGAGCACCCGGAGTGTGGACAGTGACCTCCGAGTGGGGGAGGAGGGCAGCTGTACTGGGGAGACAGGGTGGTGGCAGGACGGGAGACTGGTCTCACACAGGGGACTGATCAAACAAGCGTAAATATTGGGAACAATGATGCTGGAAAAAGAGTAAAAATATGCCGCAGGAGGAAACTGGAAGGAAGCCCACGTAACTGGAGACACTACTGTGAGCAGAGGGTTTCCAATGTAGACACAGATACAGATATGCATGAGGCCCAAGAGCAGTGACACCCCAACAGCAAAGAGCACTCTTGGGGCTCAGATACTGTTTTCTAAATATCATCCTTCACTAAAAGAAACTAGGACTCCGCGGAGAAAGGGCTGATCCTGGGCTAGATGAGGAGCGTGGAAAAGGTTCCTCTGTTAGAAACCAAGCACATGCTTCACAAAGGAGGGAGGCATGGGGAAAGCACACACACCAGCTCGCAGAGGCTCCCAATGGGCAAGTCAAAGACAATCTGAGCTTCAAACCAGGTAATGGGAGTAGCAGATTATAATCCACTGATACAAGCAAATGCACATATTGAAAGTTTGATCAGAAATGGGACAGTCACGGTCTCAATTTGCCTCTCCACAAAATTCTTAATCAGTTAAAATAGGGGAAAGAGTAACTCTAAAGCATAAAACTGGTCAGACACCGTGCTGATCAAGAGATCACAGTGCAGGACGCCAGAGTAAGACAGCGTGGAGTCACGGCCGCCTGGCGGGGTGGGACGCAGCGAGAAGAGTCAGTGTAACGCCAGAGAGCTCCCACTCCAGGACACGGACTGTGGGCCTCATCAGGAGCGAGCACCAGACAAACCCAACGTGGGGGCCCCACTGGCTTGGAACCGCCACGGCTTCCAAGCCACGAAAGCAGAGGAAAGGCTGAGAGAGTGACCCCAACCGCAGGAGAAGAAAAGATGTGACAGCTAGAGGCAGTGTGGACACCAAACTGGCTTCTTTCACGTGAGGATGCTGCAAGCAGGATGGGGTCTGAGGATCAGATGGCAGCGACGTGCTACCGATGATTTCCTGGGTGGGACTGCGGTTACCTGGATGGAATGAACCTCCCTGCTTTAGTAGAAAACAGACACCACAGGGCTCTGCGGTGGGAGGGCCTGATTAGGTTCGCAATTTGCTCTTTGATCGGTTCAGAAAAAAACATTTTTGTATTGTACTCCCAACTTTTCTATAACTTTGTGGCTATTGCAAAATTTTTTTAATTAAAAAAACAAATGCCCACCTAGGGCTTCTCAGAAACCCAGCCATTGAACTCGGTGAGGTACAAATGCGCAGGACGGAAACTAAAGGACTGTTGTAGTCTTTGTCTTGGAACTCTGGCTAAATGACTTTGGAAAGAGCGTGTGTCCCAGCTCATCAGCCAGGCACAGAACTCTCACGGGCCCACAGTACCTGGTAGTCGGGGCCTGAGGCCCAGCTGTGAAGCTTCCTGGGAGGTGGCTGAGGTTCTGGCGCCTTTCGGACAACACGAGACACGCCCACTGGGTCGGCCCAGTCCTTTCCTTCCTCTTGAGTATGTTTGGCATCGGCACTGTCTGCAGAGCTCATCGACAACTGCCGCTGCCTTCTGGGGTCCCAGCTGTTCCTACGACAAACGCACTTTCTGTTAGGATTTCCAAGTCAGTCCAGGCATGTCTGATCTCACCAATCAGAGGCCCTTCGGAACTCTAAAGTCAAGCTGCTCATATACCAATTTCCTTCATCAGAATAGAGGCCCCTTCTCTTACGTATGAACTCCAAAATTCAGCACCAACATTTATCAAGGCAATCTTTTACACAAAGCCCTAAGCAGGATGTGACACATTTTTTATTTCAAGGACTACAAAAAAGTCCTCATTACCCTCTGATTTTAAAGAGTCAGACACTAAGTCTCAGAAGTTACGGGAGCTATTCTCACAGGGCGGAGCTCGTGGATTTGAACAGGACTTCCAGACCCGTGTCCCTCTCCTTACACGACAGCTCCCTCCTGTGCTCTGCACAGAAGGCGCTCAATAAACACTCCTCAAAGGAACAGCAGACGACCACTGACTGGTGCCATAACAAAGAGCAAGAGGAGCAAAGCACACAGCGTGGGAAAGGAAAGGACAAGCCCCAAGGCAGAGTTAGAGAAGGCTCGACAAGAAGGGAGTCTGCGCCGAGCTCACCTCGACGTGCTGTAGCGGAGCACACGCGTGGGCAGGACACACGTGTGCATTTACAAGTGCCTGGGACAGCCAGCACAAGATCAGAGAAAAGCGAGGGTCGAGTGTGCTGCTACGCATGCCTGCGTGTCCGTGCACACACACGTGCATGGAGATGGAGGGAAGATGAGGCAAGCGAGGTGAATTAGGGGAGGACAGAAAGGGCGACCACTGCTAGCAACCTGACTTGACTGTGAGAAACAGAGACCACACGAAAGCTTTTGACCCATCAGAAGATCTGTGTTTTTAGAAGATGACTATGGCAGAGAGTGAAGGCTGGGCCATAAGAGGTTAGGATGGAAGGAAAGGGATGAACTGGCAGGGCCCTGGATGGTCCAGAAGAGATGGATGCTGGTCTCAGTGGTCCCGGGGACAATGAATGGGAGGGAACGGAGCCAGAGGAAGTTTCAGGAGCAAATCAGGGATGAAGAAATAAAGATGTCAAAGAAGACTTGGAAGCTTGTTGTAGAGTTGGCTGTCATCAGCTGTCAATCAGCTCAGAGAACACCAAAAGAAAGAGCTCACTTCGGGCCGGGCGCAGTAGGATTACACCTGTAATCCTAGCACTCTGGGAGGCCGAGGCAGGAGGATCGCTCAAGGTCAGGAGTTCGAAACCAGCCTGAGCAAGAGCGAGACCTCGTTTCTACTATAAATAGAAAGAAATTAATTGGCCAACTAAAAATATATAGAAAAATTAGCCGGGCATGGTGGCGCATGCCTGTAGTCCCAGCTACTTGAGAGGCTGAGGCAGAAGGATCGCTTGAGCCCAGGAGTTTGAGGTTGCTGTGAGCTAGGCTGACGCCACAGAACTCACTCTAGCCTGTGCAACAGAGTGAGACTCTGTCTCAAAAAAGAAAAAGAAAGAGGCTGGGCGCGGTGGCTCACGCCTGTAATCCTAGCACTCTGGGAGGCCGAGGCGGGCGGATCGCTCAATGTCGGGAGTTCGAAACCAGCCTGAGCAAGAGCGAGACCCCGTCTCTACTATAAATAGAAAGAAATTAATTGGACAACTAAAAATATATAGAAAAAATTAGCCGGGCATGGTGGCGCATGCCTGTAGTCCCAGCTACTCGGGAGGCTGAGG
>CAUYRT010027732.1:0-22472 GCA_963574885.1 Lepilemur ruficaudatus | reverse complement strand
CTTTTCTCTTGTCTATAAAAACTGTTACCCATTGTTCAATAAACGAGACTTGATCAGACTCCTGTCTTGTCTCCATCTCTCGCGTCTCTTGTCCCATTCAACTCCCGCTCCCTCCTCCAGGTTCTGCGAATAACGTACCCGCGGGTCGGGGCAGGCACCTGCCGGGCCTGCCCTGCCCCCGCCCAAGGGCAGCTTTGCGTGTGACGGACCCGGGACCTGCTTCACCCTTCCGAGCGTGGGGTGGCGCACGCACCGTGCTTCCCCGTGTGTGCCAGCTGCTTTGCGCGTCCCTGGGGTGAAGGAGCCTCCTCCAGCCCAGACCGCAGGTGTTTTCCCGCATTTTCTGCGGAGTGCGTCTCGGTGCTGATTTCCCACCAAATCTCTCGTTCTCCCGGATTTTGTCTCTGCGCCTGGCGGGGTGGTCAGTCTCCCTCCAATCTCCGTTTCGCTGCTCGGAACAACCCCAGCACACACTCTTCCACTCCGGAGACGGCGCATTCGCTATTTCCCCTCCGTTCATGGGGAGCGAGCGCCTGTCCCTGGAGAGAGGGCACCGCACTGACCCCTCCCAGTGGAGACCACCCCGCCACCCCCCCGCGGGGACACAGGCTCATGGGACGGACCAGCATCCACCGAGGCCACAGCTGCCGCGGCTCGGACCCTAGCTCCTCCTCCTCCCCGACCGCGCTACCGCCAAGGCCAGTTCCCACCCCTGCGGCTTGAGCCCCCAGAGCGCCGTGAGGAGGGACCAGCCACACCTGGGAAGCCGTGTCCAGCAGGGCCTGCCGCGTGGACCTCCTCTGCGAAGGGTGCCCCACACCCCGCAGGACACGCGTGTCCACCTGGCGGGGCTCTCGGGACCTGGGGCCCAGGAGAGCTCATGCCCCAGGCAGCGTCCTTGGACTGCACGTTGCGCCCCTGACCTGCGGACGCCTCCACGCGACGCATGGAGCCCTCAACTGTCCCCGGAGCACTCGCTTCTGGGCTGTCCGCGTGTCAATAAAACTTTTATATATCTCAATAACCATATCAATAGGTCTTAATCTGGGTAATTAAAATTCAACACGACGTTCCCAGGGACATAACAGACACCCACAAACCATTTTAATGACCACAAGCTGTTCCTTTTCGGGGACGCGTCCTCGCCAGACCGCGCGGGTGGGGTCAGGCGGAGCCGCTCCAGGTGCGGACAGGGCGCGGCTGAGCAAGCATATACGAGCCTGAGAGGGACATTTTCGGCGACGACAGGGCAGAGCGCACCCGCCGCGGGCTCTGGGGTCCCTGGCCTCCCCACGGCCGCTGTAACAGGGAGGACAACCCGGCTCCTGGACATCTGCTCACTCGCAAGCGATTCCTGCAAACCCGCTCTGCGGGCGCCAATGCAGCGGCCACCGCGGAGGCCATTTGGGGAGGGCTGAGGCCTGCGGCTCAGGCCATTGCCTCCCTCTGGCTGCGTCTGCTGGGTCATCTGCTGCGGAGCTGGGTGCCCTCCAGTTTCAGTGACCTGTGCATTGTGCTGTGGCCAGAGATGGCCACTGCAGCCTTCGCCCCCCACGGTCACCGCCAGCCCCTCCTCGGAGTCTTTGCAGGGCAGGGTGGGCGCTGTGCAGGAAGGACCTGGGCGGGCTGGGAGAACCGGCGCTCGGGCTCAGTGGAGACCCGGACCTGCCCGGCACAGCTGTAGCTCTGGGGACTCGCTGTTCTCTGCTCCATAGTGGGGACGGTAGCAGGACAGGCCTTAGGGTGCGTCTCGTGTGTGGCAAGAGTGGCGCCGGCCACGCGGGGGCCCCACGTGGTCCCACTGTGTGTCGGAGCTCAAGCTCCACTGAGAGGTCAAAGGGGAAGCTGGTGTCCACCTCTGCCTCTGGCTGTGGCTGGGCCAGTGACTCTGCCCCTTGACGGCTCCCTGCCCAGTCGCTCTCTGTGGGACTGGCTGTGGCGGGCCCCCAGGTCACCCTGTGTGGGGCAGGGGCAAGCGCTTGTGGCCAGGACAGGGATCCCAGCAGGTGGAGCTCCGGGCAGAGGTGCCTCCTCTGTGTCTGTAGCCGGCTGTGTGTGGGCTGGGAGGGCAGCCAGGGGGTGGTGTCCTCGCCACAGCCAGGAGCCCCGGCCGGGGGTGCACAGATGGGGGCCCACTGGGACCAGAGCCTGAACCTGGGTCACACAGGGTTTGGTCCCCAGCTGGAGGTGGACTCCCTGCCTGTCATCTCCGGGCTTCCACTGGGCCTGGGGTTCTCAGGGGCTGTGGGGGTCGTGAGGGCGCTGGACAGGGCCTGGGCTTGTTGCTTAGCAACAAGTGACACCTGATAACCAGCATCAACTCCAACACTGAGCAGGGCCACCTGGACTTGAGCCACAGCCACCCTGAGGCTGCGCTGGGCCTGGACAAGCCGGGCACATGGCACGGAAGGGGCCACACTGGCACGGGGGCTGCTGCCTGGGAGGCAGGTGGGCTCTGGGAGCTGCTTGAGTGCGATTTTAAGCTTCTAGTTTCACGGAATCGGAAGAGTTAGCACTTACCTTCCAGCCACCTCCCCGGGAGCGCCGGGGTCCAACCTGTCCCCCAGCTACGCACAGTCCTCTCTCATTAAAATGCCACTCCCTGAGGAACCCAACACAATGGTATTTTTGCTTTATTTACATTAAAATCAACAGATGTTAGCAAGTTGGTGTCATTTATTATATAAGATGTGATGACAATACAATTAGTATTTTTAAACTGTAATTGTAAAATTGACCTTATTAAAATTCCACTTCCTCCATAATTAAAAAAACCTAATTACTTCTAGTAATTGGACCAGAAATGACATTTTCGGTTCATTAATATTCAGCAAATTGTTTTTGGAGATGTTCTTGGCACGGTGCGCTGTCAATCTCTTGCAGTGCCGTTCGTTTCTCATTTAGAAGTCATCTGGAAACAATAGTTTGCATTTTAACAAGATGTGTACCCATGAATCGATTTTATAAATAAAGTTTTTAATTGCTAATTAATTTGTGGGGACTACCTCCCTGTCCTGCTTCCCCAGCACCAGTGGGGCTGGCGGGGCTGTCGCGGTGCCGCTGCCTCTCCCGACAGCAGCCGGCGGCCAGGACTCGGGGTCCTGCTCCGCTGCTCCTGAAAGCCGCTGTCTAATTACTCGGCCCCAGAAGGTGGAGGCACATCGCGGCGACAGAGTGTGAGCTAGCTTCGTAATGAACCGAGCTCAGCTGGGAAGGTTTTTAAAGAATGAAGACCAGACCGTTTAGGGCAGCCACGGAGGCTGGTTCTTGGCGTCCCGGGGGCGGCCAGTGCCGGATCCGGGGAGGGGCGTTTGCTTCGTGCTCTCAGACAGGGCGGCGCTGTCAGCGGGGCCTGAGGATCCTGCTCTGCAATCGCCCCCTGCAAAGCGACTCTTCCGACGTGTCACTATGGGCCACTGTTCCCCCATCCGCTCCCCAGGTCCACCACGTCCTCGCCCGCACGAGTGGTTGCTGCTCCAGGACAGACTAGAGCAGCGGGAGGGACGTGGGCCTCCGGAAGGGACGCCGCTCTGCCAGGACGAGGTGCCACTGCCCCGCACCTGTGCACACCCAGGACCCAAGCAGGTGGGGTGTGAAGAGCTGGCAGCTCTGCTAAGCGTTGCAGATTCTCACCCAGCAGCGGGCAAACTGGGGATGCCTCGGGTGGGGTCCTGGTCCCCCCTCGCCCCCTCTGCCTCTGCGGAGTCCAGTTCTCTAGAATCGACATGGCTTCTAAGAGAAAAGAAATACATGCACGTTTCAAAGAAAGAGGCACAAAGACTAGATGACATCCCGTCTCCCCAGGTGGGGACTGGGATTGTCCCGGGGAAGCTGCTGTCTCACCTGGGGGCCCGGGACTGGCGTGAGTCCCGGTGACACCTGTCTCAGTGCTGGTGAGGTCCCAGAGCCCCTGGGGAAAGGCAGCCTCGGGCCTCCCATGGGCTCTGGTTCAAAGCCTCCTCTGGGTGCAGGAGCAGCAGAGCCCTGTCCCCCACCCACAGACTGCATCCTGATTCCCTGCACCTGTCCACTTGGGTGGGATGGGGGAAGCTTCTGGAAGCTGGATCCTGAGGGGAGTCCCTTGTTCCACTTCTTAGCAGGGTTGGCCCAAGGCAGGGCCCCCTGGCTGGGAGGCGGGGACACCCCCACCCTGCCAGACCTCCGACGGGTGTGGGGGGAGGACAAAGGGGCAGCTCCCTCCCGCCAGCAGGTGTGGCCAGTGGTGGGAGGGAGCTGCTCACCTGTCATCACAGCCTGGACTCTCTCTGTCTGCGGCATCCATCCTTGTGTCCATGGTTGAGAGCTCGGGCCCCCACGTCCTGCCTTGACTTCACAGCTGCTCCCTGCTGTCCCCTGTGACTCTGGGCCCAGCTTGTCCCCATCAGTGGTCAGAGCCTGGCTTCCTGCTGGGGGCTCTGGTGCCCCTCTTGACTGACGAGAGCTCTGGGGCTCCAGGGAACTGGCCAGTGGATGCAGAGGGTGGGGACAGTGACCCTGGGTGGGGCACTGAGGAGGTCTCCTTTGGCTTCACCCTGCCCACAGCATGCCCAGAACTTGAGATGCTCCAGGGACAATGGACAAGTGATACTTGTTGACCCCCAGTCCTCAGATCAGCCCCTACCTGGGAGACGGCTCCTCCAGGGTCAGCTGGTGGAGGGGCGCAGGTGGGGGCAGACAGCCACCTCCTCTTTTCACCTGAGGAGATGCTCCCCCTCCAGCCCCACAGAGTCTGAGTAGTTGAGGTCAGTCATGTCGGGGTTCCATGCCTATGTGACTGACCCCCAGTAAGAACCCTGGACACCAAGGCTCGGGTCAGCTTCCTGGTTGATGACACTCTGTGTGCCGTGTAACACGCTGCTGCCGGGAGAATCCAGCTGGTGCTGTCTGTGCAGCTGTCTGGGAGGAAACAGCCGAAGCTCATGCCCGGTCTCTCCCGGACTCTGCCCTGTGCACCTGATTCTTTGCTGGTTTTAATCTGCCTCCTTCTGCAGAAATGAGCCGTAGCCAGGACCCTAGCAGTGTGCTGAGGCCTGTCAGGACCTGTAATAAATCATTGAACTGAGGGTGGTCTCAGGGACCCCCAAAACACAAATATATTATATACATACATATATGTATATATTCATTTAACAATTATTTACTCCTGCATTCACCACCTCTGGCAACTTGTCTTCTTTTGCAGAGATCTGAGCTTTCTGTTGATGTAATTTCTCTTCAGCTTGAAAATTTCATAGACATTTTTTCATAGAAAAAAGTCTACTTGCAATTCATTTTCTCAGTTGTGATTCATGTAAAAATATTTTCATTTTACCTTAACTTTTGAAGCTTATTTTCTTTACACGTAGATTTATGAGTTGACGCTTTTCCCCTTAAAGATGCATTTCCATCGTCTCCTGGTCCCTGGTGGTTCTGGTGAGAAGTCAGCTGCCCCTCTCGCAACCGTTCCTCTGTGTGTGACGTGCCGTTTCTCGCTGACGGCTTTCCGGATTTTCCTCTTGCCCTTGGGTCCCAACAATTTGATTTTGCTGGGCCTTGGTGTTTCATTCTTGTTTGTCTTGCTTGTGGATCATTGAACTTCTTAAATGTGTAGATTCACCTCATTTGGGATTTTTTTCCGGCCAATTTCACCAGTATGGTTGGTGTATTTTGAAATAACGTACCTTCCTTGACTGTTGAGTGCAGCTTGTTAATTGTGCTGGTATTTTCCGTATCCTTACAGGTTACTCTCTGCTTGCCCCACCAGTTACTGAGGGTGGCATTGCTACCACGGAGGGCTCATGTTTGCTTCATTTACGTTGATGCCACATTGTGAGGTGTGCAGACATTTTCAAACACGACTTCTTGGTACCTTGAACAGTTTAGTGGTACACAGTGGCCCTCCTTTTTTCTTGTAATGCCTTTAACTCCAAGTATTTTATTTCTGATATTAATATAACTCGATTAACTATATACTTTTTGTCTTTCAATTTTTCTGGGCTCTTATGCTTTTATTACTCTTGTTAGAGGAATATATTGGATTTTATTAAATCTAGTCTGTCTTTGCCTTTTAAGTGGACTTTGTGTTTCATATATATTTATTTAAATAAGTAATATATCTGGACTTATAGTTACTCTTGTATGTTGTGTTGCTTTCCTAATCTTTATTTTTTCTCTCCATTCTTTTTTTTTTTATTCTGCATTGGCATTTTTTCCTATTTCAAATTTTCCTCTAACAATTTAGATAATGTACACTATTTCTATTATTTTAGTGGTTAATCTGCAAATGTCATGACTCATGTACTTAATTAATCAAATTATAATATTAGTCATTCTCTTCAGCCTTCTCCATATTTTACAGATTCCAGAATATTCTAATCATCTCTGTCTGACTTATTTATCTTAGATGTTATAAATTCAACATTCTTTTTTTGGGTAACACCGCCAAGATATTATTATTATAATTTTGCATATATACTTAAGCTTATTTCATATTTGCCAGTTTCTTTGTGTTTTCTTATTCTTTTTTCATTTCAGACCTTCCTTCTGATAACACTGTCCTTCTGTGTGAAATAAATTCTTAAAAATTTATTTTAGATATGGTCTCTTGGTGCAGACCATGTCTGTGTTTGGTTTTCTGAAAAGCCTGTGTTTCATCCTTGCTGTTGAAAGATATCACTCCCACTCACAGACTTCTAAGTTAACAGTCATGTTATCTGAGCACATGGTCGACATCATCCCGCTGTCTTTTTCCTTCCTTTGTTGAGACTGATAAGTCAGCTTTTAGCAGCTAAATGTTGTTCTTTGAAGGTGATCTCTCTTCAATATTCCATAATTTCACTATGATGTTTCTGTGCATAAATTTTGTTTAAATTTATTCTGTTGGGAATTAGTGGGACTTTCTGAATCAGTGATATCTTTAATTGGTTTTTATGGGCTTTTTGAGAAATTCATCAGTCATTATTTTTTAAAATTATTGCTCCTGTCCTTGTCTCTGTCTCTTTCCTCTCTTTCTGCAGCTCCAATAAACGTGTGTGAAACCTCCGTGGTGCCTCCTGACCTCTCTCAGCCTCTATCCTTTTGTCTTTCTCCATACATTTTTGTATAATTTATTATGATTTAATGTCTAGCTCATTAATTCCTCCTCCTTTCCTCATCCTCCTCCCTTTTCTGCTTTGTCTAGCCAGGTATTAAATCTATCCAGTGAATGATTAATTTCAACAATTGTATTTTTCACTTTTAGCCATCACATTTGCTTCTTTTAAAACTCACTGTTTGCTCAGGGGTTACCTACACAAATCTGTCTTTATCGTTTGCAGCGTATCACTGGCTTGGGTCTTTTATTTGGTTTTGGTTTCCTCTCATTCCTTTTTCTGCTATCTCTTGCTCATTGTTCTGCTTTCCCTTGTCTACTTTGCGATTTCTTTCACTGGGAATCACTTACTGGTCTTGAACGTTTCTCCACAGGAGCTCTCTTAGCCCCGGGATGAAAGTAGTCTCTTCCAGAGAGTATTAGTGTTTGTCTCTGTAAAAAGATAATAAAATTTGAGGACCTTCCAAATTTATTATGCCAGGGGGGAAAGTTAAGCCCTGGAAATGGAGTCACGTGACACGGCTGTTTTTTCCCTCTGGTGGGTGACTATTGCTTCCCGACCTTTGCATCAAGATGTTACACATCAAGCAGCCTCCCCGCTCTTCTTGCAAACTGAGACTAAATGACATTGCAGGCAGAGACCCCTGTGGTTTCTACCTCTTTGCTTAGAATGTGGAGCAGCACCCTTAGAGCGTAAGCAATAGTGGCCAGTCAGACCTTATCTCTGTGCAGTGGCCTCTGATGGAGCATGTCGTCATTCTTATCAGCTCCTTGGTTTTTGCTCGTGTAAGAGACCTTCGCTTTTCCCTACTCTGGGAGTTCTGATCACCATACTTTGGGGTCTGTGAGCTCCCGGACGGCTGCCCTCACACTCTGCACTTGAATGCACTCTTTTGATGGGATCCTGAGCCTTTTGGTTATTTTAGGTCTCCATTTCTTTTGGGATTTGGAGAGAAACACAGACTGTAACCTCTTTAAAATGACAGCTTGGTTGACATTTTGTTTGGACCATGCAGTCAGTGTAAGTTTGGGTTGTTAATCCACGTCAGGAATGATGCAGTGTTAAAAATACCTGGAGGAAATTTTACCCTCCTGACACTGGTTTAGGGACAGCCCTCTCCCATGCTGTCTTGTGGGGGCTGGCAGTGTCATCGGCATTTCAGTCGTTCTCTATGAAAACGGTCCCGTGGGTCCTGTGGCGGGGGCTCTTGTCATGCTCCCTCTTGGGAAGATTCTAGCTTTGCCCTCTTTCTCCCAAAAAAGGCTGTGAAATTGAAGTTCAAGTCCACTACAAATGACCTCCAGGTAAAAACTAGCTTTCACAACTGCCCGTCTCTGTTTTCTTGTCTTTCTTTAGTTTTTGGCTCAGGTGTTACTCGCTTTTCTGTCAGGTCATGGAGGCTCTTCAACAATAAGACAACAAAGAGTCTGAGAGCTGGAGCCGTCGTTCTCCACCTTCCTTCTGCCTCAGTTGTACCGGAAGGCAGTGGTGTGGTCCCAAGTGTCATCGTGCTCCCTTGTTACAGCGAGTGTTACAGCGGGTGGTCCTGAGGACAAACCAAGCGGCACACGGAGAGTCGGAGCATCAAAGTTCATTTGCCGGCGGGCTCAGAGGGGTCTCGCCACCAAATTCTGAGCCCTGTCTACTGGAGTTTTCACACTTTTGTTAAGTTGAGGTGGTCTGAGAGGTGGGGTACCAGGTGGCTAATGCCCGCCAGGTAATAGGTTAGTTGATGTGTCAGGTAATAGGTTCAGCGTTATGCTGATGCGGGTCTTCCATGAGTGGTGGGGGTCTCAGGTGGGTGATGCGCTGCCAAGTAACAGATGGGGGTTCCCCTTATCACCTGGCAGTGGTGTGGAGAGGACAGGGCATCGGGACAGCAATAGGACGCCCGCTCATCCACTGCTTACCTCCCGCCAATCACAGGCCTTTGAACCCTGTGTTTTATATTTGTCAACGCATCTAAAAATATTTTATCTGGCATCTTTTTTCTGTCCTCAATCCAGATACTCCCAAGGCCAGAATAAAATTCTAGAGCAAAGTTTGTAAAATTGTGGGTCGCCATCAATGAGTAGACTATGAAATCAGTGGGGAGGGTTGTGACCAATACTTTAAAATAGAACAGAATGAAATGGAGCGGAACAGACAGTATCTGTGTTCGCTGGATGTCGCAAGGGTACGAATTCTGTCATGGAACTCTGGGTTCACGGAGGTGCCCAGGTAGGCACGTGTGGGTGACTGGTTTCCGCGGAACTGTGTTTCTTGCTCCTGGTAATACTGAAATTGTCTTTGGACCAGAGCGGTGCTTCCCAGATGTCCGTGTGGTCACCAGCCACCTGGGGATCTTGCTAAAGGGAAGACTGTGGCTCAGCAGGTCTGCACTGGGGAGGGGCCTGGGATTCTGCATTTCCAACAGGCTGCTGCCCAGGCGTCCGGTGCTGGCCCGTCTGTGCACTGAGGCAGGGCTCCTAAACACATGTCTCTACCTGCTGCCTCCCTGCCACGCACCTGTGCAGGATGCAAGTGTTTAACTCCACGAGCCTCCCCCGACGGGAGCCTCTGCAGAGCCCTCCGTGCAGCTCAGACCAACGGGGCCCTTGGAGGAGTCAAGTCTAACAAGTATCGGGGTCACTGGACAACCCCCACCAGAGGTCTGAGTATGTCAGGGACATCCTCTCCATCCCGTAACAATGAAACATGTGCACCCAGACCTGTCTTTCTAAGCCGCCTTCTGGAACAGCGGGCGTCGTTTATCTTCCTGCACTCAGAGTTTTCTCTGCTGAGGATTTTCCTCTCTGCAAGACGCGCATACCGAATTTCCAGAGCTCAACACTCAGGGCTAATAAAAATGCCCAATAAATCCAGGATGCACCTTCAAACAAGAGCACCGCATGCAAATGACAAAGTAATTCTGCTGTTAAACGTTATTCCTGAAACACTCGCGTGGGGCAGAGCTGTTTAAATTGTGGGTCCAGAGGAAGACTGTGGAGGAACGGCTATAAAATGTAACAGGCTGTGCACCCCTTTTGTTTTCCAGGGTAAACTACTTGCGTTACTGTTTACATGTCAATGCAAACTTCCTTTCACTAAATCATGCAAATGAAACAGCAGGGTTCAGTGCAGCCCGAGTGGAAGCTGGAGATCGCTTTCCAAGCTACTCCTTCTTTGTTTATCCCAGATCCCCAAACGCTCGGGCCAGTAATGCAATTACTCCGAGTCCCCGGCTCAGAAGCGCCTGTGTTTATCGTGCCCCTCTGATCCGCGTGGATTTGGAGATTAGAAGGCAGGCGACGTCTTCGACCTGAGTCTCTGGTGCATTGAGCGAAAGACGGATTGATGGTCGAGGCTGCCAGAGAATGCTCAAACGACCCGGATTTTTTTTTTTTTTAACTTTGGGGATTGCAAAAAGTTTTGACTGTTTTATACTCTTTTTTACAGCCAGACAAGCACAGTTTGGGTTTAGTGGAATATGTGCAGTTATAAAGGTGGCGGCTACTGTCTTGGTCGTTCAGGCTGCTGTGAGCCAAACGCCACAGCTTGTAAATGACAGGGACGTGTCCCTCCCTGTTCTGGAGGCTGCAAGTCTGAGATCGGGGCGCCAGCGGGCTGGCCGTCCGGTGAGGCCCCGTCCTGGTTCACAGATGACACCTTCTCACTGCCTCGCCTGGGAAGGGGTGGGGACTCTCCAGGCCTCCTTTATGGGAACCCTGATCCATCCAGGAGGCTCCTCCCTCAGGCCTGGGCACCTCCCCAAGGCACCCTCCTGACACCATCGTCTGGGGAGTTAGGATTTCGACCTACGAATTTTGGGAGGCACAGACATTCAGACCATGGCAGTGTTAACCAAAAAGTAAAATCCCTAACAGACCCCTTCTTGGCTCAAGGGACCCCAGAAAAACCTTAAAACTGAGTTCCCAGCCAGGAAGGGACGGGGGTTGGACAAGGCCCCTCATACCCCCGCCCTCTGGAGTTTTGGTGAAAGGACTGGCCAGCGTGAATGTTCAGCAGAGGCCATAAGACCCAAGTTATTAACCGGACCTTAAGCCGTGCAGGACAAAGGTCAAATCACTTGCGGCCACCGGTGTGCCCAGCAGACGCCTGGAGTCGTGTGTTGTGGCTTGGCTCTGGCTAACGGACTCCCCTTGTCCTAATTTATGACACCCCAAGCCTGTAGACAGAGCTTCGTTTCTTTCACCAACTGCAAATCAGAGCATCTTTAAACCCACCTGCAACCTGTGAGCGCCACTTCCAGATGTCCTGTCTTTTTGGGCCAAACCAACGTACCTCTTCCGTGTATGGATCTAGGATCTTACCTGCAATTCCCGTCTCCCGGAAATGTATGAAACCAACCTGTGACCCGAACGCCTCGGCCCCTCTTTCTAGAAGTTTCCCTGGGTGTGGCTCCAAAGCCGCAGTCATGGTCTCAACATAAAGTCTCTGGTTATTTCCAGAGTTTGGGGTTTTCCCTTTGGCAGCAGCTGCCCACGCTCAGGGCGGAAAGAGCGGCAGCCCGCGGTCGCAGCAACGCAAGGGTGAGTTATTCGCCATCTTTCTGTGTTGACAGAGACGTTATATCTCCTCTCTAACTGAGTCATGATCCATCCCTTTCCCTAAATGGTTCCTAAATAACATTATAAGTGATTGTGAAGGCATATGAGCTGTGAAATGTCAGATGCCCAAATAACAGTAAAACATTCGCCATTAAACCCTCCGCCGTCCTCGACTCCACCTGGCACTCTGCGCCAGACGCCTCACGTCCCCCCGTCCGTCCTGTGCTCTGAGCATCTCACCTGCGAAGGTCCCCAGATAAATGTCGCCCTCCCTGAGAGTGAGGTTTAATGGTTTTGTTTATGTGCAAAGAATCACACCGTGATCTGTGCACAGCCGGGGGGCCTGGGAGCTGCCCGGCGCCTTCCTGCAGCTGCCGTGGCTCCGGCTGCCCAGACAGGCCCAGAGCAGGGCCACACTCGGCCTCACGGACAGACTGACGGATGAATGGGGGCCTGAGGGGGCCCTGCCACCTCCCACGCCGGATTAATGACATCACTTGCTTTTAGATGAAGGAAAACAAAGGAAGAGCCTTGGCCACCTCCCTTGGGGATTATCCGGCTGGGAGATTTCTCAGACCAGATGGCTGTCGGCATGGACTTGAGTGACAAGCTGGTGTCACCCCTCAGCTCCAGAGCCCGCTGCATGTGCCATGTATGTGCTACACCTCGGTGACGTAATTCAGGGCAGGGGTTGTTAGCGTCCGAGCTACCGACAATCTGGGCCAGACACTTCTCCACGGAGGGGTTGTCCTGTGCAGTGAGGACCTGAGCCACATCCCTGGTCCCCACTCGGGACATGCAAGTGTCACTCTCTAGTCAGGACAATCAGAAATGTCCCCAGACACTGCCACATGTCCCCGGATGGGCAGAGTCCCCCCCAGGCAAGGACCACTGATTTAGGGATGCTTGTGAGTCTGACTCATGTCCGTCTGTGTCCACACAGCTGCCAGGAGGGCGCTGGGCAGGCGCAGGTGCCCAGCGAGGTCCTTAGCAGGTGCGTAGGTGAGCCCTCGGGAACCTTAATTTGGTAGATAGGAAGCAGAGACTTTAAAATCACTTAGGACAGACCTGTCTTCAAGGGCACGTCCCTGGGCTGGAGGTCCAGCAGGTAATAAGAGTCACAGTGGCCTTAATAAAAATTGCTACCTGTAAGCCTCCATCAGCACTGAGGTTTGAGGGTGACGTGTACGTGTCACTCCATCCACAGCAAAGCTCCTGAGGTAAGTGTGGTTATTGTGATGTTACCCACGTGGAACTAGACGCTAAGTGAAGGCAAATAATTTGTCCAAGAGCCGAGCTTCGCCTCACTCCTTCCCTCTGGCTTTTGTGCGCGCTGAGTGTCTTCAACCCAAGGGAACAGAACAGACAGACACGAAACCGGTAAAGACCCGGCCGTCTCCCGGCTCCGGCAGCCGAGTCTTTCTCCGCCGCTCTCACCCCGGAGCCAGTCGTAACGAGACACGGTCCAGAGCGCCAGCAGCCCGAGTGTGGAAATCCTAAAAGGTCAAGACCCCCCAAATCACAGCCCTGAATGTTGAAATCCTGGGAGGATTCCGAGGTGTGGGGGGAGGGATTAGTGTGTTCCCCGTGGCGAGTGGGACAGTCGTGTCGTGCGAGGGGGACCGTCACCTTGCTGTCATCTTCATGTGGAAATCGAGCTTGGTTTACGGAGAGGCACACGGTGGACAAAGCGTGGATCGGGGACTAGATTTTCGGTGTCAGCTTGGCCGACGGAAGGAATGCCTGGGGACCCGGCAGGGCTGTGTGTGGGTGTCTGCGGGGAGAGGAGCGTGTGAGTCTGATGGGCTCGGCGGGGAGACCCGCCCTGGTGTTGGCGGCACCGTCTCTGTCCTGGGGCTGGAGACCGCAGGTACAGCAGGGGAATCGGTCCCTCTCCAAGGGAGACTTTTCCTCCAACACCAGAACTCCAGGCTCACTGTCCTTTGACTCCAGGACTCACCCCAGTGGCCCCGGGGCCAGAGGCCTTTGGCCTTGAAGCGAGAGCCGTCCCATCCACTTCCCGGGGAGCCTTGGCCTGAGCCACCAGCGTCCCGGCATCTCCAGCCGCACATGACCTGCCCTGGGGTTCTGCAGCCTCTGTAGCTGCCCTAGCAAGCCCCCTCTCCTGTACCTACACACGGCCTCAGCCCGTCTCTCTGAGAACCTGACTGACGTACACGTGGGGTTGGGAAAGCCGGTGTCGTCCCCTCTCACTGCTTTTTCGTTACAACACGCCGGGGGAGATCCGTGAGATTGTCCCCTCGCACCGAGGCTGCGGTAGGTTCAGGGCGTGAAGCTACTTACCGGTGAAAGACAAAAGTTTCAAAGCTAATCGTTACTGGTGCTGCAAAAGCAGAGAATTGCCTCACTGCAGCGGCGAGGCAAAGCCAGACTGTCGATGGACAGACATCCCCACGACAGGTGGATCACGGCCGTCTCCGCGTACAGGTGCGGCGAGTTCCGAGGATCACCACAGGGAAAAGGAAAGAAAACCACAGAGACCCCCGACCCCCTGCCAAATCGTTCAGCCACGTGCGCCTTCCGCACCCCCCCCCAACACTTGGCTACGCCAACATTTCATCTTTCATCACTTCCGGAACTCGAGGCATAAACTGCGTAGACTTAGCCCCAACTCACCGTACGCTTCCTCCTGCAAATCCGGCCCCACGGGAGGGCACGGTCGGAAAGCTGACTTTGTGCGTGAGCTTGTTCGTGCACGTAAAATGTCGACGCCTCCTTAGCAAATGGAGGGACGTCTCTTTCGCACGTCTGCGCTCGTGAGAGATGGTGTTTATCGAGACCTCTGCCCTCTGGGCCACCGCGCTTGGCCATCGAAGATTGTGATCCGTCTCACCGAAAGACGTGGGCCGTCCGCCGTGGCAGACTCCCACGTTTATGGGGCTGGGTGCGCCCCAATACCAACGCAGTGTGATGTGTGTTCATATGTGCCCCTCTGGCCTATGTCTCCATGAATGAGTCCACCAGGGCTGTCACACCTGTGTGACTGTCACTTGAAGCCTGGTGGCTATGCTTGCAAAAATGTCCTTCATCGTTGCCTGTTTTACCGTGTGGAGTGGGCGAGGCAGGGCTCTGTCCAGGTGTTTTCGTGTTTCTCAAATAAATCCCCTTTACGAATGTAAATAAATGGCTTTAAAATTTTTTAAAATTATTTCTTCAAGAATTATGTTTTCTGCATTTTTATCATTTTGGATTGTAATTTTTGGGATTTCAGACTTTAGGGATTTTGATTTTTCACGATTTTGAAATCTGGGAATGTGGCGTTTGGGATTGTGCTTTTTAGGATTATGGCCCAAACCCCTCACACGCACAGACACACACACATAGTCACAGAGACACACAGAGACACACACACAGATATACACAGCCACACACAGACACATGCATGCACAACCCCAGACACAACCTGTCTGCATCTCCTCATTCCTGGTCCCCTGTTGTGACAAACCCTGGAAGTGTCTCCACCTCATCCTCACGCTGGTGGCCTCTGCTGCCTCCTGAGCCTGCCACCCCGGGCTCCCCCAGTGCCCGGGTCGGGTTTTCCTCCTTGTCTGGACGGGACATACGGAGCTTCTGTGCACGGGTCTGTTGTGGGTGTGAGCTGGGCCGAGGCAGGTGCGGGTGTGGGACGGTCTGGGACGCAGTGGGGTTGAGTCAGGATGGGCCTGGCTGGTGCGGGGACAAGCACCCCCCAGTCTCTGTGGGTCACTCAGGCAAAGCTGTTTCTCTCTGTGCAAGTCCCCTGCGGGCACTGACCCTTCAGGCAACGAATCCCGCGCCTGGGCTCAGGCTCCGGGCTGCTCTGATCCTGGGCCCCCTCCAGCTCTCCCTGTGTCCCTGAGGTTGCAGCGAGACAGTCTCATGGACCCACCAAGTAGGGGTGGGTGGGAGGCATGGTGGCTCCTGAGCCCAAAGGGACAAGGGAACTGGGCCTGGGGGATGAGGCCCCACACGCCTAATGCATCCAGGCAGCATTGTTTTGTTTTGTTATCACTGTTGTAAAATTAATTTTAAAAAGCTGGAAACTGTAATAATTTCTGTTTTGCTAAGCCACGTCTGAGTGTTCATGCATCAGATCGGCTCTGTCAAAGTAGCTGCCCCTAATGGCCATGGCAAAGGGTCTTGCTTCTGAGGCGGGTGGCAGTGCTGGGCGTGGCGCAGAGGGGCCAGAGGGTGGCCGGAGGCTCTGCTGAGGCAGGGTGAGTGGCCCTCACCCGCTGAGAGGGGCGGAGTGAGTTGCTCGAGGTCTCGGAGCTGTCGTCTGCATTTATTAACATTTTGCTCGGGTAGCAACCTGATTTTAAGATTTTAAAAGCCGTGATGAGAAGTGAAAGCTGGTATTTAAAATGTGCAAATGGCCTCAAGAGACAGACAAGCCAAGGCCTTTGTGGCTGACGATAACTTGGTTTCAGGAAAATTGGCAGGACTGACTCTGCATGATGATTCAAACCAAGGAGTTAAATGTTCTACTTGGCAGTGTAAAAAATTAATTGTTTAAATTGGTATAGGTCAGCCGGAGCTGCCGAAGTGGAGTAATCTCGTCCAGGGCAGTCGTCCACAGGCAGGGAAAGAGGACCACTTCCCAGTGACGGTGACGGTGATGGTGATGACGGTGGTGATGATGGTGATGATGATGGTGATGGTGGTGATGGGGATGGTGGTGACGGGGACAGTGATAATGATGGTGATGGTGATGATGATGGTGATGGTGATGGTGATGGTGGTGATGGTGATGATGGTGATGGTGATGGTGGTGGCGATGGTGATGATGGTGATGGTGGTGATATGGTGATGATGGTGATGGTGGTGATGATGGTGGTGATGGTGATGGTGATGATGATGGTGATGGTGATGGTGGTGATGATGGTGATGATGGTGATGGTGGTGATGGGGATGGTGGTGATTGGGACAGTGATAATGATGGTGATGGTGATGATGATGGTGATGGTGGTGATGATGGTGATGATGGTGATGGTGGTGATGGGGATGGTGGTGATTGGGACAGTGATAATGATGATGATGGTGATGATGGTGATGATGGTGATGGTGATGATGGTGGTGATGGTGATGATGATGGTGATGGTGATGATGGTGATGGTGGTGATGATGATGGTGATGATGGTGATGATGATGGTGATGATGGTGATGGTGGTGATGGGGATGGTGAAGAAGGTGATGGGGATGGTGGTGAAGGTGATGATGATGGTGATGATGATGGTGATGGTGATGATGGTGGTGATGATGGTGATGGTGATGATGATGACAATGGTGGTGATAGTGGTGGTGGTGATGGTGATGGTGATGATGGTGACAATGATGATGGTGATGGTGGTGGTTATGGTGATGGTGGTGACGGTGGTGGTGATGATGGTGGTGATGGTAATGGTGATGGTGATGGTGATCATGATGATAATGATGGTGATGATGGTGACAATGATGATGGTGATGGTGATGATGATGGTGATGGTGATGGTGATGATGATCATGATGATAATGATGGTGATGATGGTGACAATGATGATGGTGACAGTGATAACGACGGTGATGGTGACAAACACATGAAGGTAGACTATTTGTTCGCACCTGTGATTTGGATGCCCAAAGGCTGGCCCTCTATTACGGGGCATCTTTGTGGGCTCCCAGGCACCCTCTCTGCCTAGTGGGTGTTTCCATGCCTTCCCCTTCTCTGGTGTAAGCCCAATGCAGGCCACATATTCTCTGACTGAGCCCATGTACCCCGGTCCCTGCCCATTTTGGGTGCAGCTCAGGGCCTCTCTGCTATGGGTCTGTTGGCTGAAGGGATTCTGGAGTATCCAACCTGGCTACCGTGCAAGGTGCCCCTTGGTCTTTGCTCTGTAGATCCTGGGGAGGAGTCCTCCTGGTGGCCTGGGGGGCCTTCCTCCTGCCCAGGGCCATGGGGTGAGCTGCTGCAGCCAGCCTCATACACTCGGTGTCCCCATGGCCAAGCCTTGAGTGGGTCTGCACCACCAGCTCCAGGGAGCTGCCCTCTTCCCCACGCCCCCCTCCCTGGGCTCCGCTGGTGTGCTGTAGGCTGCTGGCCGTCAGCAGGCCCCGAGAGGCCGGTTCACCTGTTCAGAGTCCAGACTCACATCCAGTTGTCTCTTTCCAGCCTCCTGCACATGGAGGTGAGCAGAAATGCACACGTCTCTGTACTCCTGGAAATGCTCTCCTCTCTGTGGTGACTCGCCCGCCCTCTCCTTCTGGCCGAGGTTCTAGGCTGCAGCCATTGAGTTCACGTTTGCAGGGATGGTTCTAGCCACTCGTACACCAGTGTCCTCAGTGTCTAGGCCTCAGACCTGAGAGGACTATCATGGAAAAGTTCTATTTAACGTTCAGATTGGGCGGCGTTCTCAGGTTCAACGATGTTTGTTACGTATGAAATTCTGTTGAATTTCAAGGGCTCAACTTAGTTTTAGGCACCGAGCTGACCATTTCCCCAGACATTCTTACTCATTTACAAATTACACAGGAACTCTGTAAATTAGACATCATTACTCTCATTGCAAATGGAGAAACTGAGGCTCAGAGTTGTGAGCTTCCCAAATGCACGTTCACCATTTGGGATGTGTCCCTGAAAGTCCTGTTAACGTCTATGATGGTTAATTTTGTTTCAACTTGAGTTGGTCTCCGGACACCCAGGTAGAATGTTGCATTTGGGTGTGTCCCAGTTTTCGGGGTGTGATTAGCATTTGAACTGGCGCCTCAGTAGAGATGCTGCCCTTCCCACAGTGGCTGGGCTTTGCCCAACCCTGGGGAAGGGTCCAAACAGAACAAAAGGCAGAGGAAGGAGGAACCTAGCCCTTTCTTTCTGCCTCTCTGAGCTGGGACATCTCGTCTCCCTCCTGGACTGGGATTTACTCCAATGGCCTCCTGGTTCTCAGGCCTTCAGGTGCAGACTGTCACAGTCTGGCTTTGCTGGGCCTCCAGCTTGCAGACCACACATCGTGGGACGTTTACCTACCTATCCATCCATCTACCTATCCATCTATCCATTCACCCATCCATCCATCCATCCATCCATCTATCCATCTATCCATACTTCCATCTACCTACCTATCCATCCATCTACCTATCCATCTATCTATCCATCCACCCACCCATCCATCCATCCATCCATCTATCCATCTATCCATACTTCCATCTACCTACCTATCCATCCATCCATCCATCCATCTATCCATCTATCTATCCATCTCATAGTGGTTCTCTCTCTCCAGAACCCCATCTAATACTGTGTCCATCCAGGTATTTATGAATTGCTTTTGCCTTACTTCAGTCTCAGCTCTGTGGAATTTTACCGTTTCCTGTTGCAAAAGTGCCTCACTGTCTTTCCAGCGTGGCCAGGAGCAGACGTATCTGCCACATCTGGTAATGAAAACGTCACGGTCCAGTCGTTCGGCACTAAGCCTGACTTTTTACTGTATCTATTTATATGAACTCAGGAATGGCGTTGTTTGAAAGCGCTCCTCTCTCCCGTGAGAGCATGTCAAGCCAGAAAGAGATTTAAGCAATTTTCCGAATTTCCCAATTTTTTTATTTCGTAGATTTCATCTAAATACGAGACATGTTCCTTTCTTATTCTAGATGCCCATAAAATACACTTGAAAACAATCAGTAATAGCGATTATAAGGAATCCTTAGATGTTTTTAGAAAGAAGTGCAGGCTGTTTGGGAAGAATCGATCACATGTAATGCAAGCCTTTGCATGACAATTGGTGAGAGTTTTCAACATAGTTATTTTTAAAAAGTAAAACAAACAAAGGATTCCCTAAGTAATGTGAACCACTAACAAATCTAGCCATGAACCCAAGTCCTTGCTCATGTGTTCACACTTCTGCTCAAGTCTTGCTCAGCACCAAGGACTCTGCCGCCCCTCCCGCCCCTCCTGCTTTGTTGCTTCCCCACGCGTGTTAAACAACATGCCACTAACGTGTAAGTTCCACGAGGAGCAGAACCCTCTCCCCAGTGGCTAGAGGGGCACCTGGCACAGAGCAGGAACTCTGAAAGCATTTTCTTTTGGATGAATAGAAAGGACAGATGATGAATGAGCCATCCTGTTTCACATCACAGTTGCTCTCGAAGTTCAGGGAAAGGACCGAGTAACGTTTTCTGGGAAGTCACCAGACATTCACCCCCCAAAGCAAATGTAGCTCGAACATCGTATCGACTTTGGATAGGGAATGACAAAGGTATTCTGAGAGGCAGGTGTGAAGGTGACAAGGACCTTATGAGGCTCTGGTCAGCTCCTGCCAAGCCACCTGTGGTAGGAACCCCAGTGGGGTGTCCACACCTGGTTGGTACTAATGAACGTACCGTGTCTGCTTATATAGAACATGCACTGGCTGTGTGCTGGGTTTGAGAGGAGGTCCTTGGTGTCACCCAGGCAGCCCCAAACCCATTAGTTATGTTATTCAGTTTTCTAAATTCTTGCTTTTTATCTGCTCACTCATTCTATTACAGTCATGTTCCACATAATAAGGTTTCGGTCAACGAGGGCCACATAGATGATGGTGGTCCCATAGATTATAATATCGTATTTTTATTGTGCCTTTTCTATGTTCAGATGTGCTTGGACACACAGACACTGACCTGTGTTACAGCTGTCTGCCATGGGCTGCTCAGGTGTGTGTCCCAGGGGCAACGGGCCGTACTATTGATATACAGCCCAGGTGTGTAGTTGGCTGTGCCACCTGGGCTTGTGCAGGTGCTCTCTGTGATGTTGGAACAATAACAAAAGGACCTCATGACACGTTTCTCAGAATGTGTCCCCATTGGTAAGCAACACACAACTGTATTCTCTGAGCAAACTGGGCTAAAAACCTCCCTCTATGACTGTGAATCTGCCACTCTTTCCCTGTGATCCTCTCAATTTTTTTTTTACATTTTTTGAAGTTATGTTATTATTTGCACTTAATCCTAACACTGCTATTTCTCCTTGATAAATTGCTCCATTGGTCCGTTTTAAGAATTGGAACTGTTCTTTTTTGTTGATTTTAATACTTTTTTCCAAAGAATATGCCTTGAGTATAGTATCCTCTCTCTCTCTGTATATACACGTGTGCCCTTTTAAAAGGCAAGTCTCTTGCAGACACCATATAGCTTGAATTGTTTTAACTTGCTTTGCTTGACAGTCTCTGTCTTTTAAGATGTACATCTAACTCATTTATATTTATTGGATTACTCATAGAATTGGACTAACTTCTGTGGATTTATTTTGTGCTTTGTGCATCTTAATCCTTATATTTGCTTCTCTTCTCACCTCTTTTCTTGACCTTGTTCTGCTTGGTTAAGTTTTCTTGCGAGGCAGTCTAGCTCAGTGGTCGGGGATGCAGACTCTGGTCTAGTGTTGAATTCTGGCTCCACCACTGATCTGCTGAGTGTTCTTGGCCAAGTTACTTTGCCTCTGAGTGTCTCAGATTCTCATCTGTAAAACAAGGATGTTAAAGAAAAATAAAACGGGGGCACTGTTTACATATACCCCATGGCCAATCCCCACAACCATGCAGCCAACACAAATCGTCCTGATTTCCCCAAAATGCTAGACACAAATGAAACACAAAATGTAAGCTTTACGTCCTTGTCAGCACAGTTCAATGAAATCAACCCAGCTGGTTGTAAACCAGTAGCTTAAACAGCTCTGCTCACCATGGAGAAAAAAGTTAACGTAGGACAGCCCATCACCACAGAGTCAGAATTCTTCTCCTTTGTGCTTTGCAGACGGTTAATAACGTCTGTGGGGCCACCCTGACTGTACAAGTCTGTACCTTCTTTTGCCATGTGATGATAGACTTTAAAATTTTTCCTAACTTGATGTGATTTCCATTTTGACAGGGGTAAGCGTAGCCCTTCACTGTGTTGGGTGAAGAGTAAGTGAACTGATGTCTAATTGCACAAAACCGCAGAGCAGAGTGTGCAGCCCTTAGCTCTTACTGCCGTTCCTTTCCCTCTACCGGAGCGCATTTGTGTGTAAACACGCACGCCACTGTTGCAGTTTCAGAGTATCTTTCATATAAAGTCTAAAGATAGCCAGAGTTTTACCTTCCTTACGGAGCCGCCTGTCTCCGCAGCACCCGTGTGACTGCTGCCAATTATTCTGTCAGATGCTGTGTTTTGTTTTCATTTACAACCAACGCCTTTTTATATTTATTACAAGCTTTCATGATTTATTTGCTTAACTGTGGTTTACTGCAGGAATCCGTCTCCACGCCGCGTTACCAGCCGCGTGGCGGTTCTGTCGCCTCCCGCCTGCCCCGCTGGTGGGGCCTTTGCTCCGGTGTGGTGACCCGCCCGCGGCGGTGAGAACGGGAAGGTTTCTCTGCCTGTGATGTGTCTGCTGCACCGGGTGGTCCTGGAGGGTTTTCCCCGAACACCTGTGTAAGAGTCCTGCCCTTTCATTGCCTCTGGGAAGGTGACTCTCTCTCCATTACCTCTGTCTCCATCCCATCCCAGTGGACAGTGTTGGACGCACGGGGCATTTAGATGGGTTGGGGGCCTCCGTCTGTCCCTGCAGCGTCACTGGGCTATTCCCGATGTCCCGTCTCTGGCCTTGCCGTCAGAACATACCAGCCTCGGGAAGCACATGGATGTTCAGCTGAGGCTGGGGAGACACGCATCCCTTCTCAGAATTTAGCATCTGCGTGTGGGTTCCCCTTTGCTTGGCTCCATGATGCAGTCCCACCCTGGGTGGACACAGGGCCTCTCCTGGCCAGAGTCCCCAGGGCAGCCCGCCCCTCCCAGGCCAGACACCGGCCGAGGCGCTGAGTCAGCTCCCTCTGCCCCAAGGCCCTCCCTTGTACCTGAAGGGGAAGGTGAT
>CAUYRT010027726.1:0-47049 GCA_963574885.1 Lepilemur ruficaudatus | reverse complement strand
GGTAGGGACAAGGCATCAGCATTTTCAAAATCTCTCCAGGTGAAATTTCAAATAATAAAAGTAGAAGGAAAGAGGGAAATAGAAACTCGCCATTAGACAAACACCACAGTAAATATTGTTACAGACAAGATCCATTGATGGATGTTAAAATTAGTGGGTTCAGGTTTAAGGAGAAACAGGATTTGCAGCGTTTCAAAGTATCATCCCCAAGATATATACTAACTACAAAAAAAAAAAAAAAAAAGAAAGAAAAAAACCAGTAATTTTACCGTGGAGAAACCCAGTAAACCCAGTGGGTTTACATGGAGAAACCCACTTAACCAAGTGATTAAAGTTAACATCAGCAAGAATGAAACATCAATATTGTGAACCCCTCAATCTGATACACTGAGAAGAGCACATCACTTCCGTGGTATTGTTACAAAAATGCATCACTTCATTCTGATTATGAGAAGATATCAGAAAAATCCAAATGGAGGGAAATTCTATAAAATAATTGATCAGTTCTCTTCAAAATGGCAAAGGTAATGAAAGATAAGGAAAGACTGAGGAACTGTCACAGACTGGTATAAACTATCAATTAATACAATAATGAATAAAGAAAAAAGAATGAGAGAGAGACAACTAGTAAAACCCTAATAGGATCAGTAACTTAGTTAATACTAGTTTACGAATGTTAATTTTCTGATTCTGATAATTGTACTATGGTCATATAAGGAGATAATACTACATGAAGCAGGTGAGGGACATATGAAAACCCTTGGTACTTTACCATTCTTTCAGATGTCTAAAATTAATTCAAAATAAAAGTTAAACAGAACAAAACAAAAATGTCTCCACTGATTCTAAGATTGAGAATCTGTGGCTTAGAATATAGTGAATATAATGAATTCTCAGCCTATGATAGCTAATGCCAACCTGGCTACAATGTCCTGCATACCAATCAGTTTTGCTGTTAGGGAAGCACAGTTCATTTTTTATGTTTGTCTGACCTGGGTGTGTCTTTCTGGACAGCGATAGTTGAACATATTCAAACATAGCATAGTCTTGGAAAATATAAATAGTCAAAAGGACTTTTGCATGATTCAACTTTAGGAATTCTATGTTTCTCTAGATAACAAGGAAACACTGTCCGCTTCCCTATCAAACTGTCTGCGTTAAGAATGTGAGTGACCTTCACTCTTGCTTCAAAGCCTAAATTCTCTCATCCTCCCTAATTTTTCATGAATAGGAAGGGATGCCTCTGTAAATTTGGTTTCTGGTATGGAGAAAAACAATTGTATCTGTTAGTCATTGGGCATGTTCTAGGGCAGAACCATTATCTTGGCTTGATTAGCAAGGAAGGAAGGAAGAGGAACTAAGGAGGGGAAACTTTTGTTTACGTTACATGCCCAAATTTAGAAATTCAGATGGTTTCCTTTAAGCAGAAAATGTTAAGGAAAGCATAAAGATTTTCTTTAGCATGTATCACCCACAAAAGAGTTTAGGAGAGAAAGAGACTGTAGTAGTTATTTACCGGTTTGTAAAGTTTTCATAATTACTTGTATAAGCAAGACTGCTCAATTTGTAACTTTAGATAATTTGGAATAAAAATTTCACTCAATTTTTTATAACAGTTTAAAGTTCTTCTTCCAAAAGGCTTTCTAAATAAAGGGGTGCTTGTTTATGCATTAAAGTAGAAATAGGAAATTTTAAACATTTTAATGGAAAAATATTCAGCACCCCCCTATACACACACACACAAAGTAATCAAGACTTTTAACCTGTGGAAGCAAGGGTCTGTAAAGCCAGGAGTTCCAAAAGTGATCTGGTTATCTGCATAGGTTGCTTAACGTCTTCACACACTTTTTCCTCATCTGCAATGAGGTTAATAATAGTAATTTTCTTACAGCATTGACATAAGGAACAGTGAGATTATGTTTTCAAAAAGTGCCTAGCATAGTACCTGAGACATGGTAAGTACCAAATATATGTTACCAATTTTTTTGTTTTTCCTGAGAAGAAGGAAAGGAATAATTAGAAAAAGAAAGAACAGATTGAAGAAATCTACATCCAGGTTTGGTGGAGACCCTAGACTATGGCAGCCACCTACATCTCCCTATTGCTTGACTGGGTATTTTTGACTAGTTATTGTTATCTTCTAGGAGTTCAATGATGATTGCTACCTATAATCATGCTCTTGCAAATGTCCTCCCTCCTTTAGCCCTCCATTTCTCCTCCATTTTGACCTGCAATCACTCGTACTGAGTTGAGTTGGCATAGCTGCGCCTTGGCTTTCCCTGAGTATACGAGTGTTGCTGGAGAAAGTTATGTGGGTGGGCTGATTAGTTTCACTTTAAATTATCACAAACCTCAAATGGACCTTCTACAGTGCTTAGAAATTGTTTCCTCAGTAACTCTGCTTCCCTACTCAACAAGATTTTAATTTTAGACTTGCTCGATTCTCACACCTCCCACCCTCTCATTCTTAGCTGAATACTTCACTTCATTTTTCATTCAGAAAATAGAAAACACAGAATGAAAACTCCATCTGCCCACAGCTAAATCTAGAAACCTAAATTCGTTTGCCCCCATCACTGTTATGTTCCCACTTGTTACTATGGAGGCTAATCTCTCCACTGGAGCTCCAGATCCCATCCACCGACTGCCAGGGACACCACCTTTGCTGAAACGTATACATTGTCCTATATCCTTAATCTTTCCCTCTTCCCCCGATTATTGCATGAATATGTAACCATGTCCTACTGCTTCCCTTCTCACAGTGTAATCTTCCATTGATCCGACATCCCCTGTAGCTATGGCTTCATTTTGCCATTGTTCTTCAGAGCCCAACTTTATGAAGGATCAAGTCTTATTTTCTAGCTCTACTCTTCACCTTCTATATGCTCTTCATCCCACTCTAATCTGATGTTCACGTTCATCACTCCAGGGGGTGGGTTTGTTGTTCGGTGGGTTGAATGAAGTTCAGGACATAGTAGGAAAGCTGTTGGCTTTAAATCCAAGCCATGGGCTCTAGTTTAGATCCGTCAGTAAATGATCATCTGATTTCTAATTCAGACTCTCATTTAGAACTTGGGAAAGGAAGAAAGGAAGGTCATTTACTGGCCCCTTGAAACCCCAGCATCTTTGTGGATTGGCTGAGAACAGTGACAAATAGAAAAGGACTGGAAATTGGGACTCACTATGAAGATAAGGTTTTCTGAATGACTGGTTATTTGGCTTTAGAAAGTGTGGATCGTGTTGGTTTGGGCGGGTTACAGCAGCTAAATATGGCTGGTGTCTCAAAGCAAAGATAATTTTGGTTAGGTGAGGGCCTGGTAGGCACAGGCTTTATGGACAGGCTGGGCAGCAGATGCTGACCTGAGTCTAGCAGGTGTAGCTTCTACCTAAATGCCACAGCCAATCTGCAAATTAGTTTATATGGAGAATAATCTTTTCATCCTAATTAAGATCTGCCTCAAAACAAGCAGAGCTTTAACATATGGAGTGAAAGTAATTGGAGTTGAAGAACTCAAGAAATTGACAGAGGATGTGTCAGATGGCAGACAAAAATGGAGAACAGGATCCTGAGTCAAAATAACAATTTGCAAATTCGGTTGGAATTTTCTGCAGAAGAAGATCAAGGAATGTTTTGCACAATTTTGAAAGATTTCCATGAAAACAAGATTTTTAAAAAAGAATTTTGGTGTTTCAAGTGTAAATGTTAGCTATGTGGAAAATTTATGCAAGTGAATTACATGAATCATTCCACTCTCTAATGGTATTTTTGCTGTAACCTCTAATTCATATCTTGAATACAGCCACTTCTTACCATTTCCACTGCTTCCATCGTAGTCCCAGGCATCATCATCTTTTACCTAGGCTACTGCAATAGCTTCCTGGTCTCCCTCATATTCTTGCCCCTCTAGAGTCTTCCTCTACACAGCAGCCAGAATGACCTTTTACAAATGTAAATCAAATCATACCACTCTCCTGCTTAAAATCCTACAGTGGTTCCCATAGCAATTAAGTTAAAATCCGTATTACTTCCCATGATTTACAGGGACCCCATATAATCCGGTCCCAACCATCCCTTATCATCTTCCCCCTGACAATTATGCTCCAGTCACAATCCCATCCCAGGTCATTCTGTTTTCAGGCTTTGGAAGTTTTATTCTTTCTGCCCTGAAAGACTTCCTCTCCCCTGTCCTCTGCCCCCTTCAGACCTTTGTTCAAATATCATCTCCTCAGAGAGGCATTTCCTGATCTCATTATCTAAAGCAGTGCCCAGCCTTATCTTGTTACCATCTTTTTTCTTTCTCTTTTTGATTTAAAATTTTGTATTTTTTATGGTGGGCAGTCATCATTGGCCCTAACAACCAAATGAAGCCAATAAGTAAGTCTTGATTATTAAAAATTGCAAAGTTGTAAAAATGTTCTCCTTTTCTGAAAACCTGTTCACTTTCTTTTCATGAAAGAGGGCTGTCTGTAAAGCCTTGAATAAATAATATAACCCATGGTTACACTGGCTAACTTTGGTTCATCACAGTAGTGACCCAGCTGTTCCTGTAGGAGACATATCTTCTTGGGAAGTATGAAACCAGTGATTATACACAAACATGTTTTGCCACCACTCTCCTTGGCTAAAAGCAGCAATGGACCGATAGAAAATTATTGGGCTCATTATATCTGCATGATGTCAATCCAGAAGAAAATCAAACTTCCATGGCTTCTTTTCTTTGAAGGACCAAGATATTCTTTCACATTTCTTAGAATCTGGGTAAAGGATAAACTCATCACAAATCAATGGAAACAATAAATTTCATGATTTTTTTTTTTTTGCCAGAATACCAAGATGGACAACTTTTAAATCTGGTTTCTTCATATGTGTCTTTATCCAGTTATCACATAAACTTCCTGTTTGGTGGCAGGGCAATAGTATTATCTTCATTGATATCTGAATTTTATTTTAGTGCATAACATGAGCCTATAATTGTGACAATGTGTCTCCATGAGATGCTGGTGGCATGACTAGTAGCAGAAGTTGGATTTCTGGCTGACCAGCAAGTGTCCTGGGGCCTCTTGCTGCCTGTGCAAGGTAGTGATGGCTGCCCTTGTCTTCCAGGAGCTAGTATGCCCCCACGCCCCAATCGATATCTTCTAATCCATGGCTTTGTTTTCTTCTTTCCATAACACTTACACAGAAATCATTTTATTTGTTGATGTATTTGTTTGTTGGCTGTGTCTCACTGGAATGAAAGCTGTATAAGGAGAGGACTTTATCTGGTTTTTAGTTGTATCCCTATTATCTAATCAATATTTGTTGTACCAGTCATTAAGCTATTTGCCTCTATCAAACTCACCTTTCTATATTCAACTTTGTGCAGTTGAAGCTGGGACCCTGCAAATCACATTTGTGCCTTACAGTTGAGTCCCTCTTGGGCTCTGCCACTCTAGGGGTGATAGGGGAAAACTGCAAGACTAGGAAGGACTGTCTTCCTCCTCGTTTCTCTGTTGCCTCTATCGGCACTGCTGTAGCTTCACCCTGGCAGGGACAGTTGGTTCAGCAGCAGTTGGTTCCCATATGCAGATTTTTACACTGCCAGAACCAGCCTCATTATTCCCTCTCAGATACACCAATACCAACCTCCAGCACCTCTCAAAGGACTGTGTCCAGGCTCCACGGGGGCTTTCTGAGCCTGTAAACCAGCACTGTCCAATAGAAATAACATGCAGATCATGTATGAAATTTTAAACTTTCTAGTAGCAGTATTATAAAAGTAAAAAAGATAACTTTTGAATATGTTTCATAAAGATTAAAAACAAAAAGGAAATGATCAAATAGATACATGTTATTTAACCCAAGGTATTAAAAAATATCACTTCAACATGTAATCAATATAAAAGTTATTAATGAGATATTTTATCTGCTTTTACATGTTAAGTCTTTGAAATATGGTGTATATATTATGCTTTCAGCACATTGCAATTTGGACTAGTCACATTTCATGTGCTCAAATGGCACATGTGGCTAATGGCTACCACATTGGACAATGCAGTTCAAAGTTTAATATTCTCAACATCTCCCCTTGTTCTCCAGCCCTCGAGGAAGTAGTTGCTTTCTGCTCTTACTACTTCTGTGCCACCTCCATGCTTCCACTTTTGTAATGTCTGATTAAAAATTCTTTGTATTAAGTCCTCTGTATTGAAAAAAGTGGGCCTTATCTGGATCCTATCTGATACTTTTGTTCAATACGTGAATGATGATGCTAGGAAAACAGGATGTTTATATTGTAAAACGCTACATAGATGTTATGGTTTAAGCATACATTTGGAACAAAATTGTACATTTTCCTTCTCTCCTTCCTTGGTATTCTGCTGCTGCTTTTTTCCTTTTCTCCACTTTGAATCATGAATCTTTTGTTGCTTACTGTACTCCTGAAGAAACAGAGCATGGCAGAATGGACATGTAATCCGAGACCTGCTCACACATAAGCTGGGGAAATTTTGTCTTTCCCTTGGATGGTGGAGCAGATTCCAATTTGGTCACTTTCCCTCTCTACTCCCTGTTTCACTTCATATTAAAAAGAAAGATGCGATTATCATCTGATGGATTTTGGCCAAGGCTTTTACAAAACCACAACATAGGTTTTGGAATTGTCTATACACAAAACCAAAGTGAGGAATGATGTCTTTGCCCCTAGCAACTTACGTAAATTTTAAACCTTTTGCAGGTTATATTGTCAGCCACATCTATGTAAAGTTTAGGAGACTTCAATTAAAAAAACACAAACTGATAAACAAAAAAAGCTCCTAGCCATTTACTTGATTGTAAGAGCCTAGAAACCAATATAATTATGTTCAACTTTTTAACTAAATTCTGCCAAATTGCCTTTTTGTGTACAAATACAGCTTGTTGGTCAGTGTATTTTATGTTAGGAAATCTGGATATGAATAAAATATTTCTTTTTGCCATATGCCAAGAGGCTGGACCATATTCTCCATTTGGTTTGGTCAAATCATTTTTTTTTTTAATTTTTTTTTTATTGGGGGAAAACTACAAAGCATTTACAGTACAATGTTTACAGTCACAATTTGCAGTGAGCTGACCTCCCAAAACATATCACCACTCAAGTTGACTCATCTTGCCACATTCAAAAATCCACTCTGTCACAGTAGTCCATAGAGCACACACATAGTGCTCCAACTGTATCTACGTACAACCAACACTCCATTTTAAGTGCACAATTAAATGATTTTCAGTGAATTTACCGAGGTGTACAGTCAATCACATGAATCAGTTTTGCCTCTCTCCTGATCTATGTGGGCTACCTCTGATCTCATAAAATCAGGGCAGTGATCTGGCTCTTAAAATGGATGAGGGACTGAAGGACTCTTCTTATAGATCCTGCTATGGCACCTGTGAGTTTCATTCTCTATTGTTTTGTCATGTTCCTTACCTGCTCTTAACATTTTTCCTCCCTGGCATCCTGCTGCTTTTTCCCTTTTCTCCACTTTGAATCACGATTATTTTGTTGTTTAATGGGTATAATTCCCTTTAGAGCTTGAGGAGCATACCCCTGCCAACACAGATGCGAAAAAGTCTTTTTTTTCTTTTTTTGACCATCTTTTCTACCCTCTGTCTTTTTATTGTACTTTGTGTCTGTTCTCTCAACTTTTCCTTAGACCTGCTTCAATTTATATTTCTCATTATAACTTTCTGTAACTTTCCATTCCTTTGCCGTTCTCTAGTCTTTCCCCTCCCACTAATGTAAATTTTCAGCACTTAAATCAAGACTTTTCTCTTCAAGGCAGTATGTGAACTTTAGTTAATCCTCAGCGCACACTCCTTTATTACCACTGCTATATAAGGCAGGAAGGAGATTGAGACTTCCCCAGCTCCCAGAGGGGTCAATTTGGTGTCTGAACTAGCAGTCAGATAGGCCTTATGCTTAGTTCTTTATTAAGAACGGGAGATAAAGGCTCTGTCTCTCTCACATAATAGTTCCCTGGATTTATACAGTGCCCTTTTCCTGAGCACCCACAAGCCTCTGAACACATTTTGCCCACAGTCTCACAGTGTCCAAGGAAATAAATGCTTGCCAATATACCTGTTTGCGAAACAGAACCAGAATGGGTCAAATAGGATTCAGGCGATGGGACTGACACAAATGTAATAGTCTCCCTTTTCCTCACTTTCATTTCTATTTGGATCTTCCAGGGAATCTGTGTTTGTAAAAGAACTCTGTATTTGTATTTACTGCAGGCAGATGCTTGCTTCCTTGGCATAGCTGCATGTTATGCAAATCAGTAAGTAGCTCTGGGAGATACAAATCTCATGGGCTGAATGGATTTTCTGTGGGCCAAAGGGCATTTACAAATTAATTGCAAAGCTGCCCTAGGACACTGTTGTGAAGTAGGTTAGCAACTTGCCCAAAGTCACTTTGCTTATGAATGCTGGGCCTGTGAGAAGAGAGAGGAGTACCCTCCTTCAGGAGCCTTCCACACTGGCCTCTAGTTTCTTATTACCAGGGAGTCATACAAATTGACGTGCTGACAAAATGTTTCCAGTTGCAACTGGCAGCAGGAATTTGCATGGAAAGGGATGTAGTCACTCCCCCACTGCCTACCCCTGCTCCTGAGTGGGCTCGCCTCTTCTGATTCCACAGAAGTCTGTGTCTCCTCTGCTGTGAGGATCCTCAGGAGACTGCCTGTGCTCAACCGTCTTCAGTTAAAGCAGTGATAGCTCTGCCTCTTTTATGAGGTTACACGCCCCAGGCCCTGAGCACATTGTGTAGAACTGCCGAGGAGCAGAGTGAATGATGAGAAATGTCTCCGTTCTCTACTACACCCAAGGCATCTGCATTAGCTTCCTGTGGCTGCTCTAACAAGTTACTATAAAGTTGAGAAAGTTATTCTACTACAGTTCTGGAGGGCAGAAGCCCCAGTCAGTACATGCTGCGGGGCCCAAATCAAGGTGTGGGCAAGGGCACCTGTCCCTATGGAGGGTCTAGGGGAGAATCGTTCCTTGCCTCTTCCAGTGTCTGATGCCTCCAGGGGTTCCTTGGCTTGTGGCCGCATCACTGCAATCTCTGCCTCCGTGGATACATCCTTTCTCATCTTCATTTGTATCAAATCTCCTTTTCCTTCTCTCCTACAATGACACTTGTAATCACATTTAGGGACTATTCGTACAATCCAGGATCATTTTCCCGTCTCAAGACTCTTAATCACATCTTCAAAGACTCTTTTTTCCCAGTGAGGTTGTAAGGGAGAATTTTTCCACTCCCTTCCTAATAGTGGCATAGCTGCATAGCTGCAAAATAGCTTGATTAAGCAACTAAAGAGTGACCTTTGACTAGATTTCAATCTTGCAGATTTCAATGGTGTGCATAACCTCAAGGTAGCGTGACTAAGCGGCTGTAGACTAGACGTCAATCAAGCTTGTGCAGACTTTGTTAACCATTTGCTTCTGTAAAACATATAAAATCCACCATGGTTTGACTCCATTTTGCTCAGAACTTGGAGGCGAGACCCCTCTGAGCCCGCTGGTGTAATAAAAGCCTATTTTGCAGTACTCTCGTGTGGCTCTCGGTTTGTTTCCCAGTCCGGTTTGCTGTAACAAGGTGACAGTCACAAGTTCCAGGATTTAGGACTTGGTATCTTTGGGAGTTGTTATTTTTCTAAGACGGCTTTGCTTTTCCAAGCTAAATCAAGGTAGGGATTTGTCTAATTTCTAACTTCTCTAAAAAGACTTTTAAAATTTTTCATTTTAAAAATTTAAGGCAATTTTTTAAAAGGTGTAATGCCAGTGAAGGTTACTCAGTGGAACTTAATATACTCATGGTGCTTGTTGTAGGTTCTTTTATAATGATTGGAGAATTTTCTGGTTTGGTCATATATTCCCTGGGCTATATCTGAGGGTTATAACATTAGAGTATTTTTTTTCCAGACTCAAACCTATCCACATGCATACACTGCATTTGTACTTTTGACCATCCAGAAAAGGAGCAGTAAAAGAATAAAGTTCTCTCGAGTATTATGTGAGTTGACTTGTTATGTGGGGTTTGGGGAAGATTTTTCTTTATGTACAATTCCCTTGCCTCTTCTCCCTTCGTGTTATATAACTGATATTTTTAGTACCCCATGGCATTTATATCTTCTCAGAAGTCTGTGTTACTTTTATTTCCTTAAAAGAGACTATCAGGGTGGTATGTTTGGATTTTCACTGTTTTTCCTCTATGTTTCCTCAAGGCACAAACTACTTTTTGCCTTTTTTATTTTTTGGCTCAAAGTTCATAGCTGATATAGTAAAAAGCAAAGGCTGGATGGTACTTGAAATATTTTGAAATTTGGTTACATTTATCTTTGGTTGGGAAGCCTTTTAATAGGGAACTATGCTTACTATATAGATTTCATGCAAATATGATAAGGATTTCCATCTATTCTCAGAATTTTGGAGGAAAGGGAACCCTAAAGGCTTATAATTAATTAGATTTGAGATTTGCTTAAATTCTAGGTTCAAAGAAGGAATCATCGGATATGAACCCATATGAATGTGGAATAATAGTGTTAGAAACATCTTTTGATTTGAGCAGAAATGGCAACACTACATTCAGAAGCATGTCAGATTCATGGAGGCATTTATGGCTTTTTTTAAAGCTGTAAGTTACCTCACATAGTAACTTATAAGAGAAATAATAATCACAAACTTCAGTCATTATTTTTCTTACCTTTTTAGCTACTTACCTTTTTAGCTACTTCTCATTTTTTTCCTAGGTATAATGTGGAACATTTCGTTTATCCTAGAGTGATGAAAAAGTACCTGTTAATCAGACAGGAGGCTTCATTTCTGTTTATTAATGTTCTTGGCCTATCAATATACATGACAAGATGTGGCCCACACAACTGCATTGGGTGGCTTCACAGGATGTTTAACTACCATTAGTGCTTCGGTTGCACAGATTTTGTTGAGAGAAAAAAAAAAAAGACACAGTATAAAGAAGCTAGAGGGCAATTTCTTCTTTATTTAATCCCCACACCTATGTAACAAGTCCTGTTGCTGCTCTCTCCTAAATACTGTTCCAGTTTATCCAAGTCTTTCCAAATCATTACCACTCTCTTGGGTTAGGCCATTATCACCTCTTATCTAGGTTATCAGAACAATCTCTAAACTGTCCCCAGTCTTATCTTTTCCCACACTAATGGCCTAAAATCCAAATTATGAGATCCTTGCTTTAAAGTGCAACCCATACTCCTCAGAAGAAAATCCGAACTTTTCAACATGCCTTATCAGACTTTGCATGATCTTGTCCTCTTTATCATGTCAGCCTCACCTCCTGTTTTTTCTTCCATGTGGTACATATTCCAAGATACTGGAATGTTTACACACCCCTTAAATATGCTTTTCCTTGCTTTTGTAGATGCCATTCCTTCAGACTGTGAAATCCCCTCTCTACCTACTTCCTCAGTTTAGCCCTTATCACACCTTGATCATCTCTTTGATTTTTCAAAAATCTGCCTGCTAAGCTTCAGGGCAAGGAATGTGGTTTGCTAACCATTGTGTTCACATAATAACAATGCACTAAACATTTATTGACTGAAGGAAGTGCCCTAGTCAAACAGATTTGAAAATGAGAATAGACAAAGAGAATACAGAATAGATGCTGAGTGGAAGTGTCAGCTATGTTTCATATTTGCTATCATTGGGAGGAATCTTAACTTCTTTGGTCTGTAGTTCTTCTCCAAAGAAGCAAAAATGTTAACAGCAGAACTTTGCAGGCTAAATCTTCTTGTTTTCTTACGGCTTACTTATATAGCCAGATAAACATTACCAAACTTTCCTTTACCCAGTGGGTGACCAACTTCAAAATCTTCCAAAGCCCATTGCCTTTTTTTTGATTCTTCATTTTTCTGTTTTGATGCCAGTTCCTCCTGAGGATTATTTCCAGGTGCTGATGACTGGGGCTGCTTGTTCTTTTGGGTGTCATTTAGTGGCCTGGAGACAGGATGAGGTGTGCTGTTTGCCTGCAATTGCTTCTGCATCTGATTTTGAATCGGTTTGTGGCTGGAGACAAGCTTTTGTGCTTGCGAAGGAAAGCGCTGGGAGGAATTTGAGGGACACAGGACATGCTGAGCCTGGCCACTACTTGCAGATAACGGATTCTGACAGGGAAATTGCTGAGTCACTGGAACACGTTTTGGACCACCACCAAGTGGAATCGTGGCCTTAACCGGCCCTGAAATGCAGTTTTCTTTAGCTCTGTCCATGACGCCCGTCAACTCCTAGCTCCGACCCAGGGCCCCGAGCATATAGCACTGTAAATTGGTCTTAATAAATGGTACCTGTTACCACCAAAAGCTCTTTCTCCAGGTTTAACTCATGTAAATTAACTGTAATGGTTTTATTTTTTAAAAAATATTCAGATTTTCTTGTTTATTCCTGTAATAATTTTTTAAAGGAACTTTGCATTTCATCAAAAAAACATGGACTATAGTTTAATTTTTGAAGTACTATATTTCATGATTTTGACCATGACCATCAAATGCCACCTGGGGAGAAGGCAGCAACCAGGCAGTGTATTATTTGAGGAATGTGATATTCTTCCAGTGGCACAGGGAATTGCCAAGTGCTTCATGAATGTAGTTGAATTTTCTCTTACTTTGTATAGTTGCACCTTTTAATTGAGTAGTAGATATTTTTGACTTGCATGACTCTATAGGCCTTAAGCCAAAGTGAAGAAAGTTAAATATTTAATTAAAAAATGGCTCTTCCTAAAAGATTTGTTTTTACTCTGTCTCCTGATAACTCAAAGTACAATTTAGAATAAACCCTCTAGTTATTGAATTGTTTCTGAAGGTCTATTAGAGCAAAGTAATTAGCAGAAAGACAGAAGAATAGATACTCAACCTTCTGTCTACTCTACCATATGGATATATTGAACATTACCCAGTGACTGTTCTGCTGAAAAACTTAATATGTAAATGGCTAAGCTTTTTTTTTCTTTCTCTCTTTCTTGTTCTCCTTCTATCCCCTTCATTCCTTCCTTCCTTTATTTCATTCAACATTAACAGAAATGTGTGTGCTATTCAGTCCAATTTCCAGAGATGAAGATATGTTAGGAATTTAACATAGGAAGAAATAAGGTAAATAACTATTATTAAGAAGTTTGATAAATGCAGTATTAGAAATATTCATAGATGCTATGGGAAGAGCCTTCAACTCAGTCTGAGCCCAGTGGTATGATAAAAAGAAAGCATTAAGATTAAGAAAGGATATTTGGAGGAAGGAAGGCATGAGCTGATATTTTGAAATACAGTGATATATAAGAAATATATTTAGGTAGAAAAGAGGAAAAGAAAGAAGGGGCAAGGAAGTATGCAAATGTGAGGAGAAAGAGCAAAGGATACTCAGGCACCTGCAAATAATTTGATAAACCTGGAATTAGAACTTGTATAAGAGTTAGGTAGAAATTGGTAGTGACAAGGCACAGAGTTATAGTCAGGGTCACATGTGGAAGGATCTTGTACAGGTGAAAATATATTTTTGAATGCAGCACTTAGATACATTGCCAGGCATTGGCAATATACTAGTAAATTAGAAAGAATCCCTGCAAAAAAAGAACTAGAAATTTAGTGGAATAAGAAGACACAGCAAGAAATAATTGTAATAAATACAATACTGACAAGTATTTGGATATTATCCTGGAGATGACTAGGAGCACTTAGAGGGTTTTAAGTGGGAGGATAGTGTGATTACATTGCATTTGAGAATCTCTCAGCATTGTAAAGAATGAAATGGAAGGTTGTGAAGTCAGAGAATGGGACATAATTTACAAGGTTCTTCTTCACAGTTCTAGGGGAGATACCAAGAAAATACCAGTGAGAATGGGCAAGTGGAGACAGAGTCGGATGGAACTTAAAGTACTGAATTGACAGGACTTAAGGATTGCTTGACTATTGTGGGAGAAGGGAATGTTGGAGAAGAAGGTGATTCTCAGGATCTTGACTTAGGAAATTCAGGAAGGGAGTTTTCTGTTCTTTTTACTCTGCTGTAAATTTGGCTTTTGCAGGGGCTTCCTGGGAAGGAAGCTCCTGCCTCTTTCTCTGTTTCCTTTGAGAAGGGTTGGTTTATCAGCTTGGTCATAGTTTGATGCCCCTTGGACTAAGATTTGTCAGGAGCTGCTGTCTTCTAAAGAAAGAGGTAGGTAGGAAATCTCCCCTTTCTTTGTGCTAGTGTGGAGAGATTTCCTCTGCATCCTGTCTCCATCCACATCCATCACCAACAAGGCCTCTCTTCTTGGGGGTGGTGGTGTTTGTCACTCCTTCTCTCTGTTCCACCTGCATCTGGGTTTGTGAATCTCCTCTTTGATACTGACTGAGAAGGCTACTCACACTCTGCCTTGTGGATGCAAGACTCTGTTTCCCAGACACTTGACATGGGGTAGAAAACAAGAGTGCTTTTGGTAGGTCTCCAGTGCAGTGCCCCAAAGCTCACTTTTTGTTGTTGTTCTTCAACAAAGAACAACAAAGTTGTTGTTTTGGTCCCATTTGCCACTGATCTCTGCACAGATGCTCCTAAGGGCCAGAAACTTGGAGCAGAGACTTAGCTCCCAACTTCTAATGAGTGATTGAGCTCCATTCACTAATGTAGGAGAACACAGAGTTATTTTAACCCTGTAAGTATTTTCTTCATTCCCCTTTTCTTTTCTCAGGTGATGGGGTGACATCTACCTCCTTGATCATCACCTGTAATTCTTCCCTCTCTCTCATCATGTTGAAGCAATTTCATCCTTGAATCAATGCTGGAATCCATCATTTCCTTTCTATTTCAGTTCTGGCTTAGGTTCCTATTTTATCCAACTCAGACGACTGCAGAAGTTTTTAACCAACCTTTCTCTAGTCTCGTCTCACTGCATTCAGGGTTTTCTGTAGTGCAATATGTGTACCTGATCATATCACTCTCCTCTCAGAAACTTCCAAGTCATTGCTTACAAGAGCCACCTTCCACAATGTGACGCCAGCCTACACGGGGTGAGGCCGGGGGTGGTGCAAAGGAAACTAGTTTGGATGGCCCAGCATTTGGGTTCAGTTCTGGCTGCAACTAGTTATTCTTGTGGTCCTTACAAGTCACACTAACTACTTTTTGTTTCTTCACCTCTAAAACAAAAGAATAGAATTGGATGGCCTCACAGGCCTATTCAGATGTACATTTCTAGGTGTCCATGTTCCTACTCTTCAGCCTTATATTTTGCAAATAACCCTTGGCCTACAACAGGATATGTATAGTACAATAAACAGACTCCGCACTTCCGTGTGCTCTGTGGCTTTACTATCACATTTGTTTGACATATGCTTCCTTTCCTATCCTTTACTGATTTCCCCTGTTGAAACCTTACTCATTTCTCAAGACCCAGATCAAATTCAACACTCCACCAACCCTCTCATGATCCCTTCAGTTGGAATTAATCATTCCTTTGTAAGTGCTCTCAGAGCACCTTGTTTATAAATCACTTAAGGGGTTGGAATTGTTCAAGTATCCATCTCTTTCTCTCCCCAGTAGACTGAAACCTTAATGGGTAGAATCCACATATATTCTTATTCATAACTCTCAATCTGTGCACCTTAAACATGGCAAAGTCTCGGTCAATAGATATTTGTTGCTTAAATAAATGAACATGCTAAACATGTTATTCATTAAGGAGTGAATGTTGGTTTTCAAAGTCATCACTGGGGACTCTCGTTGACTGGACTTGACTGATGAATTTCCAGATGAATTTTGGAAGTTTTCAAAAATCAAATTCAGCCCCCAAAGACAAATATACAGAGAGTGAATGCACTGTAATATTTATATTAAATTCCAAAACAAAGTATTAAAAAGGTCCAGTGCAATGGAAGAATGCTGGGATTAAGTATAGCCTCTCCCAGGAATACTAATGGAAAAAACACCCTCTTGGTTGTATATTCTTTGTGCTTGTTTTATGGAATCATTAATAATATATTTATTTAAACTTTATAACTCTCCAAAGATGATTAAATCACTTTCTTATTTAAAAAAAAATTCTTTGTGCTGAAATGACCTATTCTCGTGGAGATAGAAAATTGCTCGGTCACTATATTCTGCATAAGCTCTTATTTTAAAATTGAAGATGCTGACCATCTTGATGATTCTTTACTCTTAAATACTCATCAAGTTGGAGTTAGAATGCAAAGCTCTAATTTTGTCTTTGTATGCAGAGGAGAGTGATTAATTGCTGCCTATTCAAAAAGTCAGTTAATGGGAAAAAGAAGAAACCAGCCCCAGTGTGGGATGGAAATCCTCCTTTTCTCAACCAGAAATGCTCACAGGGCACTTGTCTGATTTAGGCTCTTCAGATGCGGAGATAAAAACTTCAGCTAATTGTATCTTTAGAATGGGATAAACACTTGGGTCTTTCTCTGTGTTTCGGCAGAGAGGTTCAGTATCTATCGTCAATGATGCTTGCCATCTGAAATTGCACTGTCACAATCAGAGTAATTTTCCATTTAGGAGCCTCCTGCAGCAGCTGAACACCGGCAGAGCACTCCAGTCCCCTGTGCTTGATAACTTCGTGGCCTTTGTAGCGCTGAGGGTGAGGAAGAGGGTAGAGAAAATCTTCTTATATCTTAGCAACTAATTGATTTAGTAGAATTCATGACATTCAACAGACATCCTTATTACTTGCCTTGTCTTGTCCTAAATCCATCTCGGACCACTGTGACATAGAAATGCAATTTCTTTCTATGGAGCTACTTAAGTAATCCCACACAGTGTCTAATAATGTCCAGTGTTCAGTGTGTCTTCCCAGCATGCTACTTCTTCAGTTTTGTGACCTGATTTGAGTAAATAACATGCATTTTGGGGGAGAAGGGCTGATGTGTGGATGATTAAAAAAAAAAAAAGAAAAAAGGAAAAAAAAGAAAAGAAAATGAACTTTCAAAAGGAGATTTCATTCTAAAATGGGAGAAATGATGCAGTGCCAAGAAGATTTCTATATGCAAATCAACCAAAATAAACTGTGCTGTAAGGTGTTTGACATGCACAGTGTCATTTGGTGAGGCATAGTTATCCTAGTCATTTGAACTGTTTAAAAATCATTGTTAGCATCTGGTGAGAGACTGCCAGGTTTTACAGCTGATCTCCACACACACACAGAACTGCGTATTAGTTACAAGACAGAATAAAGTACACTTGCTCATGTTCTTGCTTGGAGCTCTTCCTCCCCTTTCTCCATAAGTTTTAAATTCAATTCTCAATGGTGATTCTCTGATTCAGGAACTAGTACTTTATGCCAAAGCCCATTTTACTTATGGTCCTATATTCAAATATTGGGAAAAGGGATGTGTAAGTATCTGAGAGAATGCTGTATTGAGACAGAATTAAATAAATGGTGAGTAGGTAAGAAAAATAAAAGGGAATCAGATGTATCCAGTGGAATGAGAAGGGATCATGGGGCGGGGGGTTTGGAACAAGCATACACACATCAAACATCAGCTACTAGTGATACAATAATCAAGCTGGCTACATTGTTGGGTGGGGTGAGATTACGGGGTATAGAGAGGATAACAGGATTCTAGGTACAGGGCTTATTATAGAGGAGGCTGTGTCCAATCATTCATTCTCATGAAAAACGTATTTCTAAGTTGGTTTATAGTCATATTTTGGGAAGTTGCCACATTAATCTAAAAATACAAATGTATCCAAATAGCCTAATCTGTACGAGAATCTTGGTTCTCTTTCCTATATAACTATAAAAATTTTTCACCACATTGCCAAATCAATTTCCTCTTTCCTGGAATATACAAAATGGTTTTTGAGAGGTTCCCACAAGTGGAGTTTGTTTGCAAACATCACTCTTTTGTCCTGTTGGCTGGCCTTAATTATTTTTTATTTTCCTCTAGGGGATCAGAGAATTTGGCTGCTTTTTCTCCTTGAAGATAAAGTGGGAATTTCCAAATGCCCAGGAAAATGAATGTTACTGACTAGTTGCCCAGTAGAATAATGTAGCTGAAATTATTGTTTTTTTATGGTTATTAATACTGAATTATGCCGGTGAAAATGGTCTAAGATCCTATGATAAGAGGAGCTCTGTAAATATGAAATCACAGTGTTAAACAACAGCTGCATCCTCAAAGGATATTGGAAATTCACTTATCTAGATTTAAATATGAGAAAGAGCATGAAATGTGTTAGCTTTTGAGATAGGGATGTGGATAAATTTGCGGGTTCATATATAGTGATTATTTGAAGTCTATTCTGATTTATCCAGCTGGCTCTTCCCTACTGGATTGATAGTAGATTTTAATATATGGTATTTCTTTCATATTTCAGCACTCATATGACTTATACCATCAGGTAACACGACACAGTGTAGGCTCTGGTAACTACTGACCTTCAACAATCAGGGAACATCATCTTTGCTCTAAGTAAATAGAATGTAAGTGGCAGCCTTAACACACTGTTCTAAATCCTTTATAGTTTAATTGGGAATTTTGAAACATTTCATTAGGAAGAGTCTCTTCCATCTTCCGTCTTTCCTTTTTTCTAAATACCTGTTAAGGTGAAAAAGTGTAGAATGTTTACTCAGGGCTATACCAGAGACCCAGCGGAAGAGGCCAGTGCTGTGCAGGTTCCCAACAGGATAGGGATATTGTCCTAAGACCCGTCCCAGAGAGTCTCCCCTTTCGTGTTATGCCTATAGAGTCTCCTTAATCCCACCTCTTTACGGCTACCGGATCCCTCCTCTTGTACTGCCTCTCTCTTCATTCCCTAAGCATTCACTTGAAATTGTGGAGACTTAGGAATAATGGAGTACACAGGACAAAGCAGAGAGGGGACATCTTAGGTAACTGTCGACTTATTTAAGCTTTACATGTGTCTTCCCCAACTCTCTTTGTGACTTGGGAAACCTAGAATGGGTAACTTGGGAGAAGGAGGCTTTTAAGACCTTTCCACTATTTTTGAGGCATGTTCATTTGGGGTTTGTTACTTTAAGAGAAATCAAAGTTAGCCATCCATGCATCTCTATTGATTTTTAAAAAATTCCTTTGGAGACAGAATTGTCAGATATAGCAAATAAAAATACAGTAAATAAAAATATTGCATGAGGCATAGTTATACTAGAAACATTATTTGTAGTTTAACCTAAATTCAAATTCACTTGGCACTCCTGTATTTTATCCAGCATCCCTGTCTGTGAGACATTCTGGAGTTTACTACCATCCTCAGTTTCCTCAGGTTGGACTTGATGTGCTACCACTTGGAAAGCATTTTAATAACCAAAGATGACCAGCTAGATTGAGAGTAGGAGTCAGAATTTGTCTATGTCATTGGCTGTAGGCCTCTCAATAGTCCCTCCTTCCAAGATTTTTTGATGAATATTTCATATACTCTACTGAAGATAACAGATGTATATATCACAATTTAGGGTTTCCTTTAAAACTCTCCCTAAACCTCCTCAACTATTTTACTTTCTGTAGATGACCTTGGCTGCTGCTGCAGAGGGAAGCGGGGACAGGAGGAGACCTTTGCAGTCTCCGTTACCTGAAAGAGCTTGCTGGCAGGTGTCAAGAAGAGGCCAGAGCACTAAGGACAGCTACCCCTCCACAGCCCACCACAGCAGGGCTTAGGAGAGCAGCTGTGCCTTAGGAATAAAGTGCCCTGTGTAATTTCCATGTTTCCATGTCTGGAGTCAAGGAGGAGCTCCTGAATTCAAGCTCCTGGCAACAGCTCACTCTCTCCTGATACTTCTCCATTATGTTTCTTGAAACCCGGAGGACAAATCCCAGCATGACCTTTACTCCTTTTCATATCTGTAACCAAAAGAAGCTCAGGAATCCCAAATCATTCCAGACTCACCTCCTCATTTGTCTCACTTCTTCTCATTTCCTGAAACACTTCTTTTCTTTTCTGGAAACACTTTACGTTTTCTGAAACAAAGGGCCAACCACTCCCTAAGGCTACAATCTTGATTTCTTTAATTACCAATAAGCATCCATTATCTCAGTTTCCAACAACCCATTAAGTGCTTACCACCCCAAGCCTTTCTTCCCAGTTTACTCTCCCAATTATCTCACCTGGAGCAATCTTTAGATAGCCCCCTCCCACCCCAGGGCAGGTTCCCACTGCATTTTCTCTGTCCCTAACCTCCTCTCCTTATCCCTCATCAAGTTTGGATCCCGCAGGCCCTCATTCCACTCATTTACTTGCAAATGCTGTCAACTCCCTTGCCCCCTTTGTGCTTTTTACACTCACTTGGCTAAATTACAACTTTGGTTAAAACAAGCTTTCTGACTACTCTGGGCTTGAACCCAGGCAGCTGTGATAAATAAACTTTTGTTTATTTGTAAATAAACTATTGTTATTTCTGGCTAAGGCCAAATACTCTATATGTGATTAAACCCCATCCCACCTTCCCTACTAAAGATGCTTCAGCAATTCTCCCCTTTCTTTTGTAGCTCACCAGCTTTCCCCTCTCTGTTGGATTACTACAATTAGTTTACAAATGCGTTGTCATCTTTCCAACATTATATATATATAAAAAAACCCTTTCAAGACTGTACTTCCTCCTGTAGATATTCCCCATTTCTCTTTGAAAGAGTTATATATGTTTGCTAACTCGCTCATTTCAATTACTCTTCTCCTTCCTCTGTTGAACTAGCTCAAATCTTCTGTTTGCCCGTCCTCCCCACCGAAACCAGTCTTATCAGGTCATCTGTGATTCCCTCATTGCTAACCCTAATCAGAAGCATTTTATGTAGGTATTGGCTCTGCCTTTGAAATATTTTCTTCACTTGCCTTCAATGACACAAATACCTAGCTTTCCTATTACTTTTCTAGATATTTCTTCACAGTGTTCTTTGTCTCCTCCATCTCCAAATATTGGAAAGACTCATTTCTTAAACTTTTTTTCTCCTTTCTATTCATTCTCCCTCACCTCCCCACCCCCAACCAGGGGATCTCATCCTGTTTCATGGCTTTAAATATCAACTATGTGTTTGTGAGGTCTCCTGCCTGGACCTCTTCTCTGAATTTCAATACCCAAATGCATCTAAATATTTCATATACATAACGTCTACTTGATGTTTCATGGAGATGTCTCTATATCACATACTTAACATTTCCCAAATAGATCTACTCATATTTCCCCACCTTGACCTCTGCTCTCACATATCACAGTTAATATGGAATTCATTTACATATTTGTTCCAACCAAAGTCTTGGTGTTATCTGGACCTCTTACATTCTTTGGCATTCTATAGCTGATTTGTCACAAACTCTATTGATTCTACCTTCAAAATATATCCTAAATCTACCCCATTCTTATGACCTCCCCCCATTACAACTCCTGAGTCACTTGCCTGAATTAATGGAATAGACACCTAACTGATGTTCCCACTTCATCCTTTGCTGTTTTGAAAGGGGACTATTTTCAACCAAGCAGATGCAGATCTTGCAAAGTATAACTTAGTTCATATTGCTCTGCCCACATGGCTCTCCATCCTATACTAGACCCTGGTGCTTCTCTGACTTCACTTCCTACCACTATTGTCTTCATTCACTCCACTCTGACCATAAAATTCCAAGTTTAAAATCTTTTTTTTTGTTGGTTGAAATACGACAGTGGCTCCACCTCAGGGCCCTTACACTTGCTATTACTTTATCTGGAATGCTCCTCCCTCAGACATCCACATGGCTAGTTCTTTTGCTTCAATCAGGTTTTTACTTAGAAGTTATCTCTTTGCCTCCCTCCTAATACTTCTTTCTCTCTTTATCTAATTTACGTTTTCTAAACTATCCAGCATTCCATAAATTTCTTAATTACTTTACTATCTGTCTTCCCCACTAAAATCTAACTCAATAAAAGACAGGAATGTTTGTCTGTTTTATTCTCTATTATATATTCTCCGTATCTTTGGCACAGAGAGGGTGCTCAGATATTTATTGAATAAATGAGTAAAAATATGAACACTTATATGAAAGATGTTTCAGAATCTGTGGGGTATTCAAAATGAGTAACATTGAGATCTTGCTTTATTCTTTGGTAAGTTATGGATGCAAACATGCTTTTCAGAAGACTAGGGAAAGAGTCCTAGAAAAATGTGTGTATTAGGGATCCTTGTTTGCAGTGTAAGATTATTTTAAGTGAATAAAGATGGTTTTCTATGGAGTAAATAGCATTATAGGAGCTTAGACTATTGGGAGGAAAAGGCAGATCATTCTAAATGTTGTGGAACATTTAAGTAAAATGGCAGAGGAAAGGAGTATTTGTGAATAAAATGACCAGGCTTGCTCAGCTGTAGTGCATCATCTTGTGTATTGCAAAGGGCCAGAAATGAGAAGATGCAAGCACTTAAACAGAAATGAGGCTGGATTTCTTATTTTTCAAAAGGAGATGTGAATATCTGCACTACGCTGACATCCTCCTGTGATTATCAAATGATATGCATACCAAAATGTACTGTAACTTCTGAAATGCTGCACAAATGCAAGGGATTGTTTTGGGCACCACCACCAAGAAATGATCCAGTAGGGAAGGTGAAGCAATCCTCAGTCAGCAGAATGAAAGTCCTAATTTATCTAGAGGCTTATTGTTGGCTGTTAGAGAGAGGTAGAATGTGGCTAAACCGGCATGTTCTGATGTATTATTGTGGTCTGCAGTGCATAAGAGGTTAAGGCAACCAATTTGAAATCTAATGGAATTTCTGTGTGTAGTTTGAAGTCTACTCACAGTAACTCCTTGGGGCTATAATGTGATTTGAAGTGGAGGAGGGCCTGGAGGCGGAAGGTAGGTTTCAGGAATCTGTATACACAGTAAACAGCATCTGGCCAATCACTGTGGTGGGCACGAATTCCAGGAAAGGGATCACTGGAGAGTTCATGATAACTGCCTTGGCAGTGTCATAATGTGAAAGACAAAAGATGCTAGAACAACACAGAGCAAGACAAAAGGTCCTGGGCTTTGACGTTAAGCAGATCCCTGGTTTGGCTAATGGGAGTGACAAATCTTAATAAAGCTAAAAAAATGTGGCAAATCAAAATATTCAGGTTATGCCCACCCCAGGATCTCAATTCTTTTGCAGTTATGAAGTTTTTTCCTTATTTCTAACCTCCTGCAGCAATTTAGGCCTGACTCCTCTTTTATAGTGGTCATAAAATTATTCAGCCTCCTTTTAAAATACAGCTACTGCATTTGACTCTCTGATCTCCCGCAGCACTGAATTCCACTGTGTGCAGAAGTATTTCATTTTATTGGTTTTTAAATTTTCTTGCTGCACCATTCATATGAATACTTATTCTCATATTGTGCAATGGCATTTTAAGCTTGGAATTGATAACTTTGTTCCCCCTGTACCTTTCCTAATCTTAAATAGTGCAATTAAGTTTCTTTTTAACTATGCTCATTGTCAGGCTGGAGAAACCAGGTTTTTATAATCTTTCATTGTATTTCAGTCCTGCCAGACACTTCACCTTCCTCACAGGCCTAATCTGGACTTTCCACTAAGCACACTGCACCCTACCCTATAATCACCGCCAGGCAGCAATTGTGAGATACTTTGAAAATCATGAGGTCATTACTTGACAAAATCTTACATTTAGGTAGTGCTTTTATCCCCGAAGATACCCGTTGTTCTTTGGCAATAATCTCGACTCTCCAGACAGCATCCGTCTTGCAAGGAGGAATGGATGTGTCAGCGTGTGTCTGTGTGCGGATCCTTGAGAGGGCCTCACCCCATCTTTGTGGCCCCCACAAGGCAGAGTGTATGAGGATTCACAGAATGGTCTTGAGGAAGGGAGCTGTGTTTGCTGTCGCTGCAGGCTGGTATTTTAGGGTGGTCAGCCAAAAGCCAGATAACAAAGCCAAATAAAATAAAACAGGACATTGAGTGGTTGCTAGAGGCAAAGAAAAGTGTTAGTCCAGCCTTTTGTCACGGCTCTGCCTTCAGCATCCGCGCATGTAAGAAGCCCTGGACTGGCGCTAGGATGATGCTGTGTAATTTGAAGCAGGCAAAGCACAGATGCTGGTTCTTATTAAATATCTGCAGGTTTTAGTAGTTCTACACACCTTCCTTTTAAAAAGAAGAAAGTTCCCTCCAAAGGGGTTCACAATTCTTACCTTTTGCTTGATTTTCAGCTTTTTAATGTGCCTGTGTAAATCCTATCTCAGGGATTGTTTGACCAACTCTATTATGAACCTGCCTAGCAAAGGTAGGGGACTTGTATTTTTGAGGACAACAAGAAGACTGCTTTGAAGTTATTTAATGCCAACTCTTCAGGGATCATGCATGGCATGAGCTTTTCCCATTATCATATAGCAATGCGAAGCAAAGGATCGTCAATGGGTATTACATTTCAGATATTCTAAAGTCCAGAAATGCTAATAAACTTGACAGAAGTCACACAAAATAGCCAGCGCTAGATTCTGAAATGCAGACAAGGACTCAGGTGAGACTCATAAGACCATTTTATCGATCTTCATACACTTTCATCTTGACTGCCAATTTAAGGAGAAGCTAATAAACCCAGCAATCAAGATAAATAATATTTTAATGCTATATTTAAGAATCAAAATTAGGACAAAAAGCCATAATGAATAAAATATCAAAATTTTAAATAAAAGTAGCATTAGCATAACTGATTTTTTCCCCCTTAGCTTGGTAGGTTATTCTACAATGGTACAGACCTCCCTGTTCTCCCGTTTACTAGCACATGATAACATCTAACTGTTCTCTGCTGTGTAAGGTTTATTCCCTGGCATGCCTCTTAGAAATATCTAAGGTTTGGAATGTATGTAAAAACAAACAAACAAACAAAAACGCCTCGAGTTTGACTCTTATTTCCCCAGGTGTTCCGTTCCTCTTGACATCATTGAAGATGTTGCTGAGTGAATTGAAAATTCTGCTGTTTGGTGGTGCTTGTTCTTAAGCTCACATGACTAATATGTAAAGTGGTGATGGTTTTTTATGCTTTATTTAATGCAGTTTAGTTTTCAAAATCACAGACCTAAAGAGAGGAAGAAGAAAAAAGAACATGATTTCTATAGAATTTTTAGAGAATCATAGTTACTTAAAATGGACAAATATATAGAATTTGAGAATTAAGGGCCACTTGTGCTACTGATAGGACCTTCTGTTGCTATACTGTGGAGCAGCTCAGAATATCACTACTGGGGTAGCCTCATCACACACCCCTTGTCCCCTCAAGACTCTTATCTAAGTTGATAACTGCCTCAGCAGGGCAGGATGGGTTTAAAATAACTTCTCTATTCACTGTTTAGCTCAACTAAAGAATTGGGCTTGGCCCTGAGGTCAAAATGGATCTTCCTTCTACATTCCCACTCTCTCTCAAATTACTGCACCCAGTGGTAGGAGCACTGTGAGTCAGACTTACCTTATTCTTTCTTGGGCATCTGAAGATTGAGAGTAAATATCCTTTTTTTTTTTTTTCCTGGTAGACATAGCAAAGAGAATGGGCAAAGAATGAGAAGAGACTCTCCACATGTTAACTCCACCCAATAAATACATGTGGCTAATTCAAGTCAGGTTCTTACCAGAATTTGTCACTGGAAGAGAGAGCCTGAAAATATAGGCTGCTAGAAGTATTTTCCATAGAAGACAGAGATATTGATTAAAAGCCAATTTTGTAAGCCTGGCTTCTTTTCCTATACAAGAATCATGTACTTGCTTAAGATCACTATCTAAACAATTTCAAGGGCTATGGATATTAGCAGGTTTCAGAAAAGATTACATTCAGCTTTTAGAGATTAAACAAACAAAATGGAACAAAATGAAAATTAACAGTGGCTTAGACAACAGGGAAATATATTTATTTTCATGTAAAAGTCTAGAGGTAGATAGTTCAGGTATGGTATGGTGTCAGAACTCAGATTACTTCTGTCTTGTTTTTCTACCATTTTTTGTCTCTTCTATTCTTAGGATCATCTTATGGTCTAGAATGGTTAGTCCAGCTTCTGTCGCACATCAGCATTCCAGACAGCAAGAAGAAGGAACAAATGAAAAAGGGATAAAAGTAGGCATCAGCTGCCTCTCAATTAAAGCATTTTGAAACTGGCATTTGACTTCTCCTCATATACCATTGGTTATGGCTGGGGCCATGGCCATGCCTAGCTGCAAGGGAAGCTGGGGAAGTTGAAATATTCTGAGTGGCCAGGTACTCAGCAAAAATTTGGAAGAAGAAGTAAGTATTAAGGAATAAGAAGAGAACAGCTAACGGGGTACCATTAGCAGTCTCCACATGAGAACAACTATTGGTCTCAGAACTTCAGGAAATACAGAACAGTTACCTGTGGCATGAGCTCACAAATCTTCATTTCTGGTTGAAGACTGAATTGCCTCATTTGAAGGGCTGGGTTCTCAACAGCAGTGGCTCAATTATTCAATCATTAGGTGGTTAAAATTTTAAATGCACTGATTTTTCTGTCCTCTTTTTTGTCTTTTACAAATCTGTTTTATCATCTAATCATTAGCACGTGATTATGCTGAAATTCTTGCTTTCTTTATATTTCTTAATACTAATTTATTTTATTTTCTCTTTGTGTCCTTTAATTTCATCTCCCTACATAAAATTAGGTGTGACTTGATTAACTACTACATTCTAGTGCACTGTAATTTATCCTTCTCTTCTTTTCTGAGTTTATTATAGATTAACCTTGTCCAGTTCTTACTTTGCAGATTATTTTAAAAAGATTCCAAAATAGAAAGACCACATGGATCTACATGCATTCATATCTTAGACATGAAGGGTTACACTTAGGTATTTAACTCAGTGGAAATCCATGAACATATACTACTGAGAATGTTTAAGTAATTGTTGCTTAACATTAAAAATCGATTTTCTCCAACCAAAAGTAAAGATTATTAAGTTTAGGGCTTTTGCAATAGTTGGCATTAGTAAATTCATGGTTCTCACATTTCTTGAGGGATCTGAATGTCCACAGTTAGAATGAGGATAGGCATACCCACCTCCTAAGGACAGTAAAGGACATAACACTTGGAAACACCAATATAAATCTGAGCCATTTGGCCACAAGGCTGGAAATCGAATAAATTTAATTTAAAGATAGGGAAACCTATCTAGCTGCCTAGTATCCCTTTCTCAATTAGAGGAATTTATAATTTTGAGGATTGTAGGATTCTGAAGGTGTACCTACTGAGAATGCCAAAGATATATATTATGTCAATTTCATGGAGGTCAAATGTCTAGGTAGGATAATATTTCTTATAATTTAGAAATGACAGTGTCAAATATGTTGTTGGAAGCTGCATAATATTTATAATTCTTCAGCTCTTTTCTAAAAGAAATTCTTAAACAAACAGGTGCACAGAGAGAAAATTCATCTACTCAGGTAAATATTAATAAATTAAATTACAAATTTAGCAATGTTAGAATGGGGCAATATTAAGACATATTGGAAATATTATTCATTTATCAAATTCTAATGGCCCAATAGTTAATAACTTTAATAATACATATTATTAAGGCCACGGCAGCAAATTCTTCTCTTTGAACCTTGGTTTAACTCTTTATTTTGGTCACAACATGGCCAACAAGTCTACTGTTGTACTATTCTGTTCAGTTTATTCCTGCAAAATTAATGGCAACTAGTGATCATAGGAGGTTGGGCAATCAAATAGAATCAGTTAATACAGGTTGACCTAAACCTATCACAAAGCAATTCTGTGTTTTCCTTTGGTGAATTTCCAGTTTCAGGAGTCCTAGAACCACTATCCCTGATGACCCGACTTACCTGGGTAAAAGTCATGAATCTCTGTCAAGCCTTTGATCCCCAAACGTACGTAGCCATTTTATTTTTAAATTTAAGTCACTTTGATAAAGATAGGATTCATGCTTATGAAAGTTATACCAGGAGCAGTAAATCATTATATTGCATACAAGATTATTGAGATGGGGCCAGTGAGATTTTGGTCTTGCATAAATAAAAAAAAAAAGTTTCAAAGTCATATTTTAAGGATAGTCCAGACTCTAGGGGGCTTAAGCAAGCTCCTTATGTCTTGTGGATCTTATTAATGTTCCCTCTGGATAATTGCTGCTATGTACGCTGAATTTATCTGCCAGTGAGAAAAAACTAAATCAATACAATTGCCCAAAAGAAAGAAAGCATATGATGCTCTTGACTGTAGGATTCATTGCCTAAGTTCATAACAAGTAAGTAAATAATATTGAAACATAGCCAACCTCACACCAGGAAGCCAAGAGAAATTGATAAAGCCAAATGATGTGAGCGAACTTTGGTGCTATGTTACTTGTTGCTTTGATTAACACTAAGCTTATTTTGTCAAAGGATTTAGACGCTTAAATTAAAAAAACTAACATTCCCAATAATATTAGCTTTGGTTCCAATTTTAAATTTTCAGGGCTCTTGTCTTTCTTCGTGTTAAATGTTTGTAGCCTTTCTCTAATCATTGTAAAATAGGACTGGTTTTGAATGAGGTTAAATAATGTTAATTTTGTGGATGTCTTTTACATTTTGCTCTGCCGACATTTTACTATTTATAAAGCAAATAAGGAATTTATAAAAGTGCCAGTGGACAGCATGAATTTTTGTTTTCCTGGAGTAAGAAAATCCTTATAATCTGAGATTGCCTCAAGCAGTGTTTATGATAAATCCTTGCTATAAGAAGTACTACAACACCTCAACAAAAGACTTTCTTAAGGCATTATGAATATGCAGGGTTAAAAAATTTCTGTTCTGTCCTAGCTTGGAAATTTCAAGATCTTATCCTCTGAACACTTTTCCATTGCTTGGGGGAGTATATAGGAAGATCTCCGTATTTTTAGCTTTCAGAGAGTTTCCTTCACAAAAACCATCTTGTCCTGAGGGAATGTTTGGAGATCCATGACTGTGTTATAAAAAGAAGTGCTGTGTAGTGAAAACACACTTCATAATAGCTCATCAGCTGTTGATGCCAGAAAACAACTTTAAAATATGAACATTCCTGTTTTGTTTTATTTAATTTTTCTTTGCCAGGGGACCAGTCACACACATTCAAACTGCATCATTAGGACTCTCATACACACACACACAGACTCACATTCGCACAAGACGCTAATTGAAGATATAATCATGGTACTAAGTGTAATTTGCTATCCCCTTGCTAGTGTCTGTTAGTGCCCACTTTGCTACAGACTATCATTTTTATTGCCAGTGGGAGTCAGCGATAGGCATAGAATTATTGCCTGATAATGACACCATTACTGCATGTCACTACTATATTTGGACTTAGGGCTATTTGTAACTTGTTTGATCCCCAGTGCAGAGCAGTAACTGAACAGGCCATTCTAAATGTGCACATTAGTTATCCAGATACCATAGATCAGGGTCAGCTGGGAAGCACCAGACAGTACATTCTGGGCTGTTGTAAACACATGTTGAGTTATGTCTGTGCACCCAACCCAACACCATTCACTCTTGGCATTTTCAGATGGCACCAGCCTCTGTACTGGTAATTTGTGCATATTTGTGATTGAAAGTAGGTCCAGTAAAGGAAGCCATATGGTTTGCCGTTCAAGTCTGATGCATTTGTGAAGTAACAGATGCAAAATCGAGCACACCTGGAATTCAGAGGCAGAAGCCCTGACAGAACAATCTGTTGTATAACATCATATATGCTTGAAGATTTGTAGGGATGGAGTCCCCACAGAAATAACCTGCCTTGATATAACCCACATCTTAATACATAACCTACATTGGCTATTGGGCATTTATTTTTCATGGCTGGCTACATTTATACTCTCATTAATTTTCTGTGATGACTGAATAAATATGGTAGCATATAGCTTATGTGAGGGAATGAAAAGACTAGGAGGTATAATTTGGAATTGCAAGCACTGTCCTAGCTATATTGTTTTGCAGTGTTGTATTAGGGTTTTTGTGAATATAGAATGCACTTGTACATGGTGGTTGGTGTGTGTGGCCATTGCTGAGTTTTGTGCAACTAAATGTGGTTTCTTTTGCATTATTTTTGTGCTCTGCTAGTAGTGGGAAACCTTCTAGGACAACCCCTCAGCAGTGTTGTATAATGTCCCATTAATTATACATCCGGATTGTTTAGATCAAATATTATTGTGTAAAGCTGGGCTCAATGGGGAGTTGGGCCAAGGCACAATCTAGTTCTAGCACATTTGGCCGTATAAAATTCCTCTTCTATCTCTATTGCATATTAGTGCAGTAACCCTGAATGACTGATAGAGAAGTGTAGACACATAGAGACATAAAAGTTTTATGATCTGGGGATATAGAAAAAGGCTCTTTTGGTTTGGGTGGTATGGTCAACATCTAAGCTGCCATCTGAGGGTACATAAGCCCATCTTGGGAGAAACTTGAGTTTTGTATGTGAGAAACAATAGAACAAAGAAAAAGAGCAAAATTATCTATAGTGGTCAAAAGATGTGCTTTAGCAACATGGATAGAACTGGAAGTCATTATGTTAAATGAAATTAACCAGACACAAAAAGACAAATTTCACATGTTCTCCCTCGTATGTGGGAGTTAAACAAGTTGATATCATAAAGGCAGAGAATAAAATGATGGTTACCAGAGGCTGGCAAGTATATGTGGGTAAGAGTGGGGCTGAAGAGAGGTTGGTTAATGGGTATAAATATACATATAGAAAGTATAAGAATGGAAAAATAAGTACCACATGTACTCATCATCAGATTGGTTTTAACTGATCAACACTTAAGTGCACATATAGAAATAACATTTATCGGGTGTCAGGCAGATGGGAGGGCGGGGGAGGGTTTGGGTATATACACACGTAATGAGTGCAATGTGTACCATCTGGGGGATGGACATGCTTGAAGCTCTGACTCGAGGGCAACATACGTAACCCAAACATTTGTACTCCCATAATATGCTGAAATTAAAAAAAAAAAAACTCAAAAAGAAAGAAAGTATAAGTTCTAATGTTTGATAGCAGAGTAAGGTGACTATAGTTAGCAAGAATGCATTGCATATTTCAAAATAGCTAGAAGAGGCTACTGGAAGTGTTCTGAACACACAGAAATGGTAAATACTCAAGGTGGATGGGTACTCCAAATACACTGACTTGATAATTACATATTCTAAGCATGCAACAAAATATCACAAGTACCTACCCCACAAATACCTAAAATATTATGTATCGATTAAAAAGATGTACTTCAGTATCCAGCAATTGTGTTAGGTTAAGGAAATTCTACCATGTAAATTAATAAATCACAAGTGTTGACATTTTATATAGTTTTTTATGAGAATTAAAATAAAGGTGGGTATCATTCTTCAACTAATAGTATATTCTAATAGCAGTTATAAAACGTGAATAAAATAAACCAAGCAATTTTATTAAAGGTAAAAACTCAACAATGGGCTTTTTTTTTTTTTTTTTTTAAATGGGAAGATGAAATTTTAGCAACTTCTTCAGAGTGGAGAGCTGTTGAGAATGTAGTGTGGATCAGAGAGGCACATCTTTAGGTCATTTAGACGTTGAAGAGTGGGGACAAGACTAGGAGAGAAATGCTGACCTATGGAAGGATTTGCGTTACTTTAACACAAGTGTGAGGACAGTCAATAACAAGAAAAACTCTGATCAAATAAATTCAAGTTATTGATCAAAGTTGCACTGAATTTTTCCTTGGCAATAAGACTTTATTGTGTGATAATGGAACTAGGGACAAAATAAGCACATTTTTTAGGGGAGGATGGGTATTTAAGAACCTCCATTTTGAAGGAAGTCGAGGGGAAATTTGGGAGAGTTTTTTCCCATAAAGAATATGATTGATGGAAAGAATATTACTTTTATATAAATAGATTAATGAGATTGTGTGCACAACGGAGCTTCAAGGTACTGCTGGTCCATTGCTACTCTAGTTCACCTTTATCACGTCAAACAGTCTCACGCCCCATCACGACAATTTGCTCAACGACAGATCACATATAGGATGGTGGTCTCATAAGATTATAATCCTTTTTTTACTGTACCTTTTCTCTGTTTAGATATATTTAGATGCACAAATACTTGCCATTGTCAACTATATTTGGTGCAGTAACATGTTATGCAGGTTTGTAGCCTAGGAGCAATAGGTTACACCATACAGCCTAGGTGTATAGTAGGCTACACCGACTAGCTTTGTGTAAGTACTCTCCATGATGTTCACACAATGACAAAATTGCCAAATGATGTATGTCTCAGAATGTATCCCTGTTGTTAAGTATGAACATTACTGTATTCCATATCTACCTTACCTCCCTGCTACTCACCATCTCTACAACTCCTTAGAAGAAAAGTCAAGAAATGGGGAACACTGCACTGTGCACTGGAAGAGACAAAAGCTTAAACTTTTGGGATCCTGAGAAAGGTTCAGAAAAATCTAGATAGTTTCTTGAGTTTCTCCCTCATCCTTTCCAACACAGACATAAAATCCCCCACAGATCTGTGTCAACTTAGCTCCCACTCTTTCTTTCTGTACTTATTATGCATTTGGAGTATACTAACTAGGACATATATTTTGTTCCACTAGTTAATTAGCATTAATATGTCTTGAGCGGTTAAGAAGAGGATTGAGGTTATTTCAAAGCAGTTTATTTGTTTAATATATTTGTGCTCAGTATGTGCTAGGCACTGACCAATATTATGATAACATATTATAATAGATGAATAATTCCTATAGAGGCTAATTGAATTTATTTTGGCTCAAATCATTCTGATTATTGATGAATTTACTTTATTTATGTTCAGAGAGGGAAAGAGCAGAGGTTCAAAATGTTAATGTGGAGAAATCAGACCTCAAATCCACACTCACTCGGGTTTCCTTGCACGTGGCCCATTGTTCTCAAAGGGACCCATGAATGGGCTTTCAGAGGACTGAGAGCTGCCTATTTATGTTTTATGGGGAAAAATATCTTTTATATCTTTTTCATTAGACTCCCAAAGACATCTGCAACTAACTATGGTGGTAGTGGTTCACATTGCTTAGCTTCTATCATCATCTCTTCCTTTTAAGCTCGGTTTTACACAAACAAACTGAAGACAGAAATTCAAATATTTACTGTATAAAATGTGTGCAGAATGCAAATGTATGAACATGTTGGTGTAGAAGGATTTTAGTTAAATTTGTCTCTTAAAATGCTTCAAAGACACTGATTAACAACAAAAAGAAAAATAGAGGTAAGCTCTTTAAAAATGTTCTTTAGTGCGATAAGGATAGAGAAACAACCCTAATGTGCGATATATTAAGCATACCTCCCAATTCCTTGATACCTAGCTTGAGACAAGGATGTCTTCTGGGTTCTAACACAAAGCTTCTTCACTCGAGAGCAAAGTACAGATTTCTTCTAAAGTGTCAGAGTTCTGAATAGAAGTGGTGAACCAAATATTCCTTCTACTAAGCAATTTACATGATAGTGTGGAAAGACAGGAAAAGTGCTAGACAAGGGGGATTTCTGATAGTGATAAATGCCCTAAAGAAATTAGAACAAAGTGATATGTTGAGTATCTTAAGGGTCAGTCATCAGGGGAGCTTCTCTGAAAGAATGACATTTGAGCTGGGACCTGGATGACAAGAAGATGCCAACCTGGCAAATATTTGGGGGCAGAGTGTGCCAGGAAGAAGGAGAAGTAAGTAAAAGAAATCTGAGGCAGGAATGATCTTGGCAGGGTTAGGGAATCAGAAGAAGGTGATTATGGCTGACCTGAGCCAGTGGGAGACATGGTAGGAAAATGTAAATGTTATAAACCTTGGTGAAGTAATTGAATACAATTTTAAAAAATTAGGAGATAGGAAGCACTGGAAGTGCACTAATTTCTTCACCTTTTATAGCAGGGCATCAGCATGTACTTCTCAAGTTAACACATATTATATAGCACAAAAATTCTATTCTCCTAAAATTTAGAATAAATTTCTTAATATTTAAAATATTAATATCTCTTATGGTAAAGAAAGTTTTAAAGAAATTCATCATTCTCTTTAGTTGCATTTTATTTTTTTCTGTGGCAATATTTGTTCGCTAAAAATAACATTGGTATGGTTCCAGCTTTGTACTATTATTCCTTCTTTTTTCCCTTGCTTCCTTCCTTCCTGCATTTTAATTTCACCCAAGATCTTTAATAAATCTTTTATAAGTTGTAGCTTTCTTATTTTTTCAAAGATACTACAATATTGGCAACTTTATTAAGATATTTCCTAGTCTTTTCTGCATTCATGAATATGAACACTTTCAGCCCATCATATTAAATAGAATTATTAATTTTTAATTATTTTTACATTGATCTTTAATATCTTCTACAGGTGAGACCTATAAACTAACATCTTATAATGGCTATTGATATGACAGGTTTAAAAATTAGTCTTGCTGTTAATCAATTTTACTTTGGCTATGGAGTTTTGGAAGCACCAGTTCTATTTTTGATGCATTCTGTTTAATACCCATTCTCAAACATTTATATATGCTTATCTTTAACTTTGTTAAGTAAATATACATCTCATAATAAGCACTTTTGTCAATAAATTAGTTTAAAAGGATAGATCTAATCTATTCATTTTATCTTGTCTTTAGGTAACTGGATCCAGGATTGCTCCTTGAACTCAAAGAAGTGGGAAAGCTGTAGTAGACTGGATTATTGTTCCCGATTCTTTACTTTCCTCATATTATAGGTTTATACATTCATGCATTTTACTCTGTAACTTTGCAGCATTTCAGATAGTCACCTGAGTGAAATGTATTTCCTTGCTGCCTTGACATTGGACCTGGCCATGTAACTTGCTTTGGTCCATAAAATGTGACAGTAAGCAGCAGCCATAAATGTGTTGCCACTTCTTGTCACTCGCCTTAGCCATTGTGCTTCTGCCATCTGCCCCGAGCAGGTCCTGCCCCAGAATGATGACGAAATGAACAGACCTAAATTTGACATGCAGCCTGAAGGGCAGACAAAGAGGTGCCAGGATACTTATTTTTGTGAGTTACCTGTCGATCAAGGTAAGACCACATAATATTTCAGACCAACCCACAGTCTAAGGAAAACAAAGCTGGGTGGTGGGGACAGTAGAGAGAAGAAATGGATCATGGATTTATTAAATGAAAGTTAAGTCTGAACCAAGATAACAAAATTATCCATAGACAAGCAACAGTGACTCCAAATAAACCATGTGTATGCCAGATAGTTAGACACAAGTTTCTGTAAAAAATATCAGCTATATTCTGTGCTGTTGAGAAAGAAAAAGAGTAAACTGATTAAGGACTAATGAGTAGTATCCAGAGTGGCTGCTACACTTGATTTCACAGGAGCCAAGTCATGACCTGCGTATGTACTTGAGTGGCTCCTATATATCAGGCACTGTTTGTGTCAGGCGAAGTGAATTAGTGAATGAGACAGATATGGCCCTGCCTCCATGGAGTTTACAATCTTGCCAGGAGACACAAAGGCTGTTTTTAAAAAATTGTTTTCTTTCGGCTTCTCAAACACACATAGCCTTTTCAACCTCAGGTCAGGACCCTTCCACATGCTTGGATTTGCTTTTATCTCTGCCTGGTGTGCTCTTCTCCTTTCTCTTAACAGCCAACTATATGTAATTATGGACTGTGAATTGCTGTAAGGCAATTAAATGAGCGTAGAGATAGAGAGGTAGTACTTCTGCAGGAACCTGAAGGATGAGAAGGAGCCAGCCAGACATGTGACATCTCAGAGACAGGAAGGAGCATTGCCTCTCCCAGAAGTGAAAGGAGGAGGCTATGGCTTGTGCACAGAGAGCCATGATGAGACCGAGAGTCAGGTCCTGCAAGACTGTGTGTGGTGTATGCTACCAGAAGGGTAAGGACTTTATCTGAAGTGCAGTGGTAAGCAATGTTTAAAGTTCTGCTTTAAAAATCTTACTTTACATGGAAAATAGATTGGCAGGAATTGGGGAAGAGAGAAAATGGAAAGAATGATAAGGAGGCTATTGCAGAAATCCAGGTAAGAGGTAATTGGTGACCCGGAGTAGAATGCCAGTTAAGCAAGCAGTAATGGAAGAGTTCAAGGGATATTTTGGATGTAGAAACAACAGAACTTGGTGATGGATTGTATGTAAGGAGTGTCCTAGAGGAAACACTTAAAGACAACTTCCAGGTTTCTACATAGTTGAATAACAAAGATGAAAGGAGATTGCAAGGTAGATTTGTAGCCCAGGCTGCTGGCTGGAGACATGCCAAGATGACTGATCAGGAATAACATTGATTTAAAGAGGGGCTTTGATCGTAAAAACTAAAGTACAGACAGAGTGTGGTAGCAGGTGGGACTCAGAGAAGAGAGGCACAGACAAGCAGAAGTCTAGACAGGTCATGTTCACAGGCTATTCTTAGACTGGAGACCAGGTCCCAGCATCATGTTTTAGAAAACTGCTAGGCCACCAATGCAGGGTGGGAGGCGGCATCAAGGGAGACACAGTGATGGCGTGTAAAGAGGTTTCACAATCAAGCCCGTCTGAGAAACAATTACTGGTTGCAGGAGCTTGCGTGTGCTCCTTGAATTACTTAAACTTTCAGAGCTTCAGATTCCTTATTTATAAAATAGGATGAAAATATTTACCTTGTATGTTTGTTGCGGAGATTAATTCAACCAATGTTTACAAAATACCTTGCGTATAGTGGATGCTAAAAATGGAATTCTCTTGGCCTCCCCACTGTGTCAATTAATTCATATCATTGAGAGCTCTCGCTCATTCAGCTCCATGACTAATCAAATCCTGACACTAAAGGGCTTGGTCCTTGTCCAGCTTGCCTTCAGTGAGGAGTGGGGAGATAAGGATGGGAAAGGATGGACTAACAATTAGGGTATATTCTAAATACATGGTGTATTCTAAATCATACTACATTATACACCAATTTGCATAGTGTTAAATTCTTTAATTCTTATATCTTCAGAGCAACTCTGTGAGAAGAGCATTATTTGCTTTCTTTTATAAATAAGGACACACAGGTAGAAGTTGGGAGATCGGAGTAAGTTAATCTAGCTCCTGCCAGAGTAACCAGAGTTGAAATGTGCTGGATCTGATGCTCGTACATTTCTCCCTCTACACTGTGCCACCTCTGCCAGAGACAGGACTTTTTGAACTTTAGCTCTTAGGCCTTAAAACAAGTCCTGATTTCCAAAGTAGGAAATTGTCATTATTTATAATACAAAAGACCTTTTCTTTTTCTTGAAATGGAAATGAGAACTTTATTCATGGGGGATGGTTTGGGAGGACCAATACCTTCTTTGAATTTGTTTGCTTCTTTTAGAGATGGGATATTACCGAGATTCCAAAAGGTTGCCTGACACTTTGAGATCATTCAGCTAGTGGTACTTGAACTATTTTAGTTCAGTGGTCTGTAAGTACTTCCATGCTGCCTCAGACATCTTATCCTCAGGATGTTTTCTTTTACTCCATGTTGAATCCTCACTAGCAGCAACAATAATTTTTCTCAGTAACGTGACCAATGGAAGACACATGCATGCACGTGGACCCCCTCCCCTTGGATATGTAATCGTCATCTCAATTTTGATATTAGCTAAAAAGAACTCTTACTTTCCCTGCCTCAAACCTGCCCCACCTGCCCTGGAGACTTCCCCTTTTCAGTAAATGGCAACTCCAGGACATAAACCACAGTCATCCTTAAGTCTTGCTCTGTGGAAACTGATCTCCAATCTGTCAGTCTCATCTTTAAATTGCCACACTCTCCACTGCCACATCCCCACACTGTCTTTTGCCTGAACGGCTTCAATAACCGCCTAAGTACTTCTCCCGCCCTTGTCCTTCTCTCCACCCGCTCGCTCTTCTTTTCAGAGGAGCCACATTGATCCGTTCACGATGTGAGATCCGACATCTGCACAGTGGCTTCTCACTCTGCCTGATGTGGACTCTCTGACCTCATTCATGGTCTCCTTTTCTCTCCCACTCCCTTAGCTACAGCCACACTGGCCCCCTTTTAGCTCCTCCAATGTGCCAACAAACTGTTGGCTCAGGACTTTTGCACTTTCTTCATAGAATACTCTTCTCCCAGATAGGTAAATTGTTGATTTCTACGCTTTCTTGACATCTCGGCTAAAATAGTACCTTTTCAGAAATACCTTTCATGACCACTTGTTATTAAGTGGTCTAAATAATAAGACTTCAGATCTCTTCCCCCTTTTTCCTGATCCATAGCATTCATCACCATATCACATGGTGTATTTGTTTCTTGCTTCTCTCACCACACCCTCCACCTGCCTTACCTATACGATTAATGAAGACAAGAGATTTTTAATAGCTTTGCTTACAGTTAGAATAATGCTTGGTTTGAATTAAGAACTCAATTCATATTTGTTGAATGAATAAACTTATCTTAATATTTGCAACATAACTTGTCATTCTTGTAGACTGTGTCAGAGTTCTTAAGCACGCTAATTTTAATTCTTTTTTCCTTTGCTCTTATATCGCTGACCTCTGAATTCATTATAATTAAATATGGCTTTGATAAGAAATACTCCCAATTTGGGGAAATAGCAATTTCTACAGCAAATCCTTACTACTGAATGGATAATATTACAGACAAGTCATTTCTTGCAACAAATATTGTAAAACAAAATACAACTCCTTAGAGCTCGTTTTTTGTGCAGATTTCCCCATATTCCCATGTAACACCAGATTCTGCTGTATATATTTTGTTTGCTTTAAAATTTAATGCTTCTTATATTTGGTGAGCTAGAACTGAATAAAAGTGAAAATCTTTTCTAATGCTATCAACAGATAGCTATCAAAGGTTATTATCTATTTTTGGTAACTTTTAACATGTAGTAAGACCAGTCAGGGTGCTTTTTTCCTGTCTTAATTCCCATTGACTATCGTTCGTCCTGCGAAGATGAAGGCCTGCATTTTAGCTTGTCTCTCAGACAAACTAAGACTGTCGTATTGAATTTCGAAACACGTGCACTTGAAATTGGAAGTCCACCGTCAGTGAGGAAAACCTGCCGCGGCCACATCTTGCCGCCTCTACTGTGATGTGATACAGCTAATCTCAGCAGAACTACTTGAGATGCTTGTTACTGCTGCAATCTCAATGAATTTAGAGTGGTAATCAATTAACAGTAAATAGGTTTCTTTGTCAATTTAGAAGCATCCCAATGAAGGTAAAGAGAGAGTGGAACAAGGTGATAAATAATTTATAGCTGGAAAGAATCACTAATTCCTTCTGCTCACTTAAAGGTTCTAAGTTATTTTTTAGGGGAAACATGAGAACAATAACCATAAATCTAGGAAATAAATTAACTGTGTTTAGGAAAGAGAGATCTAAAATTAAAGTTGTGCTAATTTTTTCTGCGCTACACCTGGATTTTATACAAATGCTGCAATTGTAAAAGGCCACTTGTCTCTGACTCTTCTGAGGAACTCTTTGCCATTTCTCTCTAGTTATCTTGCATTTTCTCTTGACCTCTCCTCCAGGAGCGTTTTGTAACTTGCTTGCATCTCGGTGTGTCCCAGTAAAGTGCACATGCTAGCGTACACACTTGCAATTGCTGTTTTTATCCTCTGCCGGTAATTCTATATGTGTACCTCAAAGTCTCACTGTGGCGAGGTTTTGCCTGCGTTAGCACCTTAACAGCTTGGAGTTGGTGATTAGGATATTTTAGAGCTCTAAGGTTTGGATGCCCTATAGAGACTCCTGCTCAGCATGAATGTACAGTCAGTTCTCACTTAATGCCGTAGATAGGTTCTTGGAAACTGCAATGTTAAGCTAAATGACATATAATGAAACCAATTTTACCATAGACTACTGGATATGAACAAGAGTCACGTTTCTATGGCATATTTCTGGTAACAAAAATATCACCAGACTTCTAAATAAAGACCCAAAACACTTGTAATATTAACCATGGAAACAGATGTGAGCTATACGTACATTTAAGAAAGATTAATAAAAACAAGAAAGATAATTACTTATCCAATTTTGGGTGAACCAGTGAGTGATGTCAGTCATAGCAGTGGTGGCTTAAATCAAGGAATAAAGGTTTGCCAAGTGGAAATTGCAAGGAGCACCTCCTGCCGCCCCACAGTTCCAAAACAAACAATCATATGGCAAGATCGCTGATGCTTTCGGTCCGCATTGTTTATTGTAATGCATTTGTGTGTTTATTGTAGACATTACAAAGTTTTACTTGACAATAATTTGTGTTCATTCTTTCATTTATTTCCAACCTGCTATTCCTGTTCAGGGTCATGGGTGGTGGGAGTCTATCTTAGAAGCTCAGGGCACCAGGAGGGAACCAGCCCTGGACAGGACATCATCCCTGGATGCACTCACACACGCCCACACTCATCTGGATGGGATCGTTTAGACATGCCAGTTCATCTAATGTTGCTGGGCTTTGGGTTGGGGGAGGAAACTAGACTACCTGGAGAAAACTCATGCTGCAGACATAGGGAGAATGTGCGAACTCCAAGCAGACAGTGGCCCTGGCTGGAATCCAGTTTCCTTTTTTTTCTTTTTGAGACAAAGTCTCACTCTGTCTGCCCGGACTAGAGTGTAGTGGCATGATCCTATCTCACTGCAACCTAAAAACTCCAGGCCTCAAGCGATCCTCCTGCTTCAGCCTCCCGAATACCTGGAACCACAGGCACACACCACCACACTCTGCTATTTATTTATTTTTATTTATTTTTTTGTAGAGACTGAGTCTCGCTATGTTGCTCAGGCTGGTCTCAAATTCCTGGCCTCAAGTGACCCTCCCACCTTGGCCTACCAAAGTGCCAGGATTACAGGTGTGAGCTATCACAGCCAGCCTGGAATCAGTTTTGTTTTTTCCCCCATCAATGTTATACAGAAATGACATTGAACAAAACTACGTTCTTTTAGGAATTGTCATAATTTCCCGTTAATTACTTGTCTACCTTGCCCTGCTATGCCCACATGTGGATAATAAAGGCCTGTCTTCACTGGCTCAATCCTTGAGGCAGTGGGGACCCAGAGGTAACGCCTTAGCAGTCCCTTCCTTACCCATGACGTCTGGTGAGAGTGAAGTCACAATCAAGTTTGCTCGTCCTCACTACATACCAATGAAGTCAGTCTGTTCACCAGCAGGCTCGGCTTCCTGGTCTTCTTCTCAGCACTATAGTCACTCTCCCAAGTCTAGAGCGTAGTCATAACTCATAGACTGTTGACTAGGTCTCTGGGTTCCTCTTTTAGATCTTGCCAGTGCCTTAGCTGGTTTGGATCCCATTTTTAAAATCTTTGTTTTATTTTCTTTTACATTGCCCCATATGGACTTTCCTTCTGGAGCTCTCATACAACCATATTGACAACTGCCCCCACCTGGACCTTCCTCACGCCCTGTGCACCTGCCCTTCTGCCTTGAATTGGACCCTTAGATATTGACTCTGACCCAGGTTGAAAAATATGAGTTCTCTGATCCCACTGAACTTGGTGATTATGTATCAGAATGCATAATCAGAAGAGCTGGAGGGAGATAGCTCTTCTGTAATTAGCAGAGAGCTTTGGGGATTTAGGAGAAAAACTTGGTCTCAATGGTAGTGCTTGACCAAAAAAGAGAAATCATCACCACTTTTAGAAGTGAGGTAGATTTGCATGAGGCTAAAGTATTTTAAGTTTTGGGGTCCTCATTTACAATGACCCCTTCCAATGTTCTCACAGGATGTCCAGCACTATGTTCACATAGACATATGTTTCTGTAATCTTGTACAAGTAAGATGTTTTATCTGCAATGGGTTAAGATCACTGTGTCTTTTCACTCTGACTTCCCCTCTGTCATATTTGTACTGATGTCTGGTGGCACTGGAGTGGGTTGGAACATTTTTTTAGATATGGTTAAGAAAAATGTGCATGAGATATATTCAATTTGGGTTTTTGGAATGGATTTATGTGCTTAGCAATTATTTCTATATGTAAGCCATGGCTAGTGGGCTGGCCATGAGGTGCATGGCTCAGCTCTCCTTTTAAGAAAACAGGTTGGGGCCGGGCGCGGTGGCTCACGCCTGTAATCCTAGCACTCTGGGAGGCCAAGGCGGGTGGATCGCTCAAGGTAAGGAGTTCGAGACCAGCCTGAGCAAGAGCGAGACCCCATCTCTACTATAAATAGAAAGAAATTAATTGGCCAACTAAAAATATATGTAAAAAATTAGCCGGGCATGGTGGCGCATGCCTGTAGTCCCAGCTACTCGGAAGGCTGAGGCAGAAGGATTGCTTGAGCCCAGGAGTTTGAGGTTGCTGTGAGCTAGGCTGATGCCACGGCACTCTACAGCCCGGGCAACAGAGTGAGACTGTGTCTCAAAAAAAAAAAAGGGTCTACAAACCAACAACAAGTTAGACAACCCAACTGCATAACAATATAAGACAATTTCAACAGGTACCTTAAAAAAGAGAAAATCCAAACAGCCAATAAACATATAAAAATATCAACCTTATTGGTCATTAGAGAAATGCAAATTAAAGCTATAATGAGATATATCTACATACATCAGCATGGCTAAAATTAAAAAGCCTAAAAATATTAATCATTAATAAAGGTGTAGAGTAAGGTACTCTACTACATTGGGATAGAAGCATATTACCACTTTCGAAAACTGTTTAGTAAACTCTACTAAAAATCATGTTTTATGTATGCATGTTAGTTACATGCATACTAATGAATATGCATGTAACTTATAGCTTAGAAATTCCACTGCTAGGTGTATACCTAACAGAAGCACATGCATGTATCTAAAGCATGTATAAGAATGTCTATAGCAGCATCCTTATGTTGCTAATGTCTGTAGTAGCTAAAAATTGGAAACAACTTTAATGTCCACCAACAGTAAAATGGAAAAATAAATTGTGGTATAGTCATACAATGAGATATTTGCATTGATTAAAATTGAACAAACTACTACATGCAACATGCAAAAACATGGATAAATCTTATGGATGCGACTTATTTTGAATGAAAAAGCCGGACACACAAAGTACCTGTTATGTGATACCTTGTATAAGTTGAAAACAGATAAAGTTATTCTGTGCTGTAAGGAGTCAAGAAAGTGATTGCCCTTGGGAATAGGTGGGTTTTGACTTGGAGGAGAGATAAAGGGGGCTTCTGGGGTGCTGGGCTTGTTTTATTTATTGATCTGGGTAGTGGTCACACAGGTGTGCTCACTTTGCAAAAATTTATTGAGCTGAACAGGCATGATTGATGTACTTTTCTGTTATTCTTCAATAAAATAGTTTATTAAAAAGAAAAAATAACTTTAGTCTGGGTAGAGGTTAGCAATTTAAATCTCTATGGTTTTGAGTTTCCACAGTACTTGAAGGAAAAATGGCATTTGTGTCCTAGGAGGAGCACTGAGAGCCAGTTGCTCTCTGTAGAGCAGACAGAAACAGCACAGATATTGGGTTTTGCCTTCCACCATCAGGACCATGAGAGGCTTAATTCCAAAAACATCTGATGGTTCAAGTCCTAATGCTTTGACCAGGCTGATGCAGGCAGGTTGCAGTTTTCTAAAACTCTGCCAATATTTTCCCTTGAGAGGAGGGCAAGCTAAGTCATGGATGAAACTATTTGTATTTTCTTTCTAGTCATTAATAAACCCAACCATGACCATTAGAAGGCTCCATGGAAGGCAATTGATTATGTACCGCATTTGGGGTAGGTACATATAGGGGATGAATCAGCTGTAATTGATATTTAACCAACTAATCACTGATGAAGGAAAAAAACTCCATTTCAGGGAATGCCTGGAGCAGACAATTCAGTAGATCCTGCTCCTCAGATCCCTGTTTGGATCACCATAGTATTTATCCCAGTGTGTCAGCTTTTCCATGGTTTGTGGGAACTACCCTGTATTTTACCAATTATTTCCTTTTTGCCTTATGTTAGTTATGTTGGAGTTGGTTTCTGATGTTTGCAACCAAAGAATCGTAGTTGATGTGATACATTATCAACTTGCACTGCCTGGAGACCCCTGGATTTTGCATAGTGAGTGTCTAGCTGGCATGCTCAGTTTCAGAAAGAAAAAAAAACAAAACAAAACAGTGATTCCCTATCCAAAGGAGAAGCAGGCACTGTTGAGCTAATGTCAACCTTCCCTTGTACAATAAAGGAATACAGTTCCCTTATCGCATTCCTTTTATGCTATGCTGTTCCTTCCACACAGCACCAACTGCCAAGGGATGCTTTGGGGGAAAGAAATTTTATCTTCCTTGAGTTAGTAAAGGCGGGAGGGGTGGGTGGGCGGGGGGTTGGTATTGTTAAGTCTTCAAGGAACACAGAGAGACTCTGGCCAAAATGTCTAACATTTAGGTTTGGGGCTGCTTCTAAAAAGGTACAGTCTTGCATTTGGGAATTTGAGTTCTCAGCAGTAGGCAGTACCACATGGGAAAATTATGTTATCCTAATAGCAGTGCTGCTCACAATAGTAACATTAACAAATGCTAGCACTTCTTGAGCATACGCTATGTGCCAGGCACAGTACTAAGCATTTTGCAGTGATTATCTCATTGAATCCTGCCAATATCATGCCAAGACAGACCAGAATATCAGCTTCATAAAAGAAGGGGACTTTGTCTGTTTTGCTCGTTGTGTCTCAAAGCACCTAGAAGGGTGCCTGGTTTGCTAGTAGAGAGTTAATGCTCAATAATTTTGTCAAATGAACTTGTTGATTCTCGTCATTATCCTCGTTGTGCAGATAAATCAGGGGTTAAGTAACTTGCCTGCAGCTAAGAAGTGATAAAGCAAGGATGTGTTCAGGCCCTCACATTCCAAAGACCACAATCTTAATCACTGTGCTATTTTGAAGTATTAGAGAAACCAACAATGTTCAGAAAATGGAAAATGTCTTGATGAAACATTGTATCCAAGGGGCCTCACTGACTCAAATCTTCCATGATTTTAGAACTGATCTGGTGTCTTCATGCCAGCTGGTGATGCACTCAGGAAGGGGGGGAGAGACAGCAAATGTACCACTCAATATGTACTTATTCACACAGGATACAATGGAGGACTAAAGGGAAAATTGTTGATCTTACTGATGACTCCCTCAAGTAATCAATAGAGCATGTTTATCTGCTCACTTTTGAAGAATCTTTCCATATTCAGAATAATTACAAAATAGGGACTATCGTGGGTTTGACTGATGACTAAATTGTAGATACCAAGGAAGGAAGAAACATAGACACAGTAAATGCCGATTCCTAACTGATCATTTCCTTGGGAGATGTAGCCCATTGTGACTGAACCCTATAGATCAGCAGTAATTTCACTCTCCCAGGAGACCCTTCCTCACCTTGAATTAAGAAGTTATGCAGTCACCTTTGCAGCAATAACCCAAAAAGATGTCAACAAATCTCATTAAAACACCGTTTATAATACTGTGCCTAAAGTGATCTGGTAGCCAAGAATTTCACGTGCTGAAATGTACATGTCAAAAGGAAAAAAAACACACTATAAGGTAGCCTCATAGAGAGAATGAGTCTAGGAATGTTTCGGGGAATTAGTGAATTCAAGTGAATATCAAACTCTGCCTTTAGAAACTGTTGCTATTGTTGGTTTTTTTTTTTTCCTGTATTATTCTGATCTCTCTCAGATGCAAGACATAGACTTGATAAACAAAAATGGTGATTTTTTTTGTTCACATAACTGAAAGTTTAGGGTTATCTTGGCTTCAGGCAAGAATATATCCCACTGTTCACACGATGCTATGAGGATTCAGTCTCTCTTGCCCCATCTCTTGGTTCTGCTTTTCCATGTGCTGGCTTCATTCTCAGACTGCCGCTGTCAAAGCTCAAAGTTTACATCATCCCTATAGTTGACACTTTCAATTCTGACAGAAGCCCAGGAGTGCCATTGGTTTGGCTTGAGTAACATGACCATCCATCCCTGAACTGAGACAATGACCAGAACAGCAAACACAGCTACCTGCTCTAAGAACTTAACCTACTAAAACATGTATTTGACATCACAGATTATGTAGAGATTTGTAAATTTAATTTGTATTATTGCGTGTCACCTCAGGGAGCTAATCTATTTGACAGATATTACAAAAATGAGACTCTTTTGGTCACAACCAATCATGATTTTGCTGGGCCAGACCAGGTTGTTCCTTTCACAGGGGTAGGCTTGGCTTCTACAAACTGCTGTAGAAACTAGTGAGAGGTGATTGTAGAGTCTTGGTGACCACAGATAACAGTAAGATAAGAATGGGAAGATCAGACAAGTGACTGGAAGGTGAGTGTTCTATATCTGGCATCTCCAATTGATATGTAATTATTTATTATTATCATAAATCTTTAGACCATATGGTGTAGTGGTTAATAATACTGGCTGAGGAATAAGGCAGTGTTTGCCCATCAGCTCTATAATCTAAGATAAATTACTTAGCAAATCTATAAAATGAAGATACTAATAATACCTACCACATTAATAATACTTATCCTGGCTAGGTGTGCCTCCCTGATGGCTAGAGTATCTGTCAGTATTATGTACTCAATATTCACCTTCATGACCAGCACCGTCTCCCTTTTCCATGAGTTGTAGGTTTTTCAAAATGAAGAGGTTCTCCCTTTTAGCTCCTTTTCTTTACTCTCTCAGCACACCTCAGTCCGATACAATAACTTTTCAGACAGCCCTGAGTCCAAATCCTTTCCCTGCCACTTGCTAGTTGGGTGATCCTGAGCAAGATGAATACTCCAAACCTCAATCTCCTCATCTGTAAAATGGGTTTATTTATACTAACACCACAAGGACGTAGTGTCACTTAAATTAGATCCTATCTGCATGGCATCTAGAACACAATAGATGTCAAATAAATTTTACTTTTATTTATTGATTACTTGTAGGCTATGTGCCAGTCTTTTGTTTTATTTTTTATTGTATTTATTTATTTATTTTGAGACATAGTCTCACTCTGTTACCCCTGCTAGAGTGCCATGGTGTCAGCCTAGCTCACAGCAACCTCAAACTCCTGTGCTCAAGCAATCCTTCTGCCTTAGCTTCCCAAGTAGCTGGAACTGCAACCATGGATCACCATGCCCGGCTAATTTTTTTTTATATATTTTT